>PVIU01016144.1:0-13056 GCA_004026605.1 Ondatra zibethicus | reverse complement strand
GCCAAAAACAATGTTTTTAGCAGTACATCCAAAAACATTGTGTTCCTTTTGAAACTGCAAACCTGTGTCACTTCCCAGACTCAGAACGCTGATGCAAATACAAATTTAAATATTCTTTGAAAACTAATCATTTGCTTAATACTCACAAATGAAAATTTAAAATACACTGAACTTTAAAGAGAGCTCTTATCTGTTTTACTGTATATAAAATTATCTGTTTTAATGTACATAAAATTTCTTTCTAAAATACTGGTCTTAACACCAGCCTAAAATAATTCCTTAAGACTTGGTTAAAATATAAAAATAAATCATTCTTTGTTACCTTGAAAACATGTTCCCAGTGAAATATGCACTAGATGTTTATTATCATGAATTTCTTATATATACACTAATAAAACTTGTGCATTGTCTCAAAACAACATTAGAAGTGTACATTCCTGGGTGAATGTAGAGACTCGTGGCCGGCCGCTGTAGGTGCTGAGAGGAGTGGTGGTCGAGTGCTCATTCTCAACAGGACATCTACCCTCCTCACCTGAGACTTCCAAGTACACTCTGGGTAGGTCACAGCCACTGCAATCATGAGCCCAAGAGCAACTAAGGTGGCCTCTATTGGGCTCCACAAGACTGAATCTGCTGTCAGACAATCATGGATCATAGAAGGGCTCAGAGAGTCCCATTCTTCCCTGCTAACTATTGGTTGCTGATGGATTCTGCAAGAGGGGCAATTGTTCTCTTCAGCTGTGTGCCCACAGGTGAGCCCACAAAGTCCAATGGACTGCTCCAAATTTGTAGGCACAAGATGGCTCTGGTTAAATTCAGTAACTCACAAACAAAACAAAGACATTAATATAAGAAAGGAAGCTGTAGGGAGACATGAACGTATGAAAAGGGGCTATAGCAAAGAGGGAGTGCCAACGGTAGTAGAAGGTGAAGTGTGTTAATAAATATATATGTTACATATAAGTATAATATATACTGTATTAAATTATATATACATGGTATGTATTAAACTGTCAAAGAGGCACTGGAGAGATGCCTTAGTTAAGAACACTTGTTGCTCTTACAAAGGATCTGGGTTCAACTCCCAGAACCCCTATGAGGGTTCACAACCTTCCCTAATTTCAGTGCCAAGGGACCAAAGACCCTAACTGACCTCCCTGAGCAACAGACATGCAGTTGGTACACATACATACATGAAGCAAAGAAACTCATACACATAAAATAAAATCTTTTTTAAAAAGCATGTGTCGGCAAATAATGAGCTTACTAAAACTGTAACTTAAAAATGTACATTAGTGATTTCTGAAGTATAAATATGACTTTCTTAAATATATATTATAAATTTAATCACTAGCATCAATATATGTGTCTTTATGTGTGTGAGGGTGTTTATTACTTATTACTTTGAAAACAAATTTGAGCAATGGATGTCATACAAATACTGCATAGTAAGTTGTTTAAGAAGGACCTAGTTTGAAGTCTCCTTTGTTTGTTTTCTTAAGGGCAACATAATGTCAGCCCAGCATCTGTAATGTCACAGACCAAGTCTCTTAGCCACACCTGTTCAACCTTAAGGCAACAGAGAACAAAACAGTGCTTATATAATGTAAAATGTGATACAGGTCATTTGAGTCGGCCAGTCTGGACTGCTGAGCTAACTACCAAGATAAACACTGTTTTGCTTTTAACAAGGAGTAATATAAGAAAGAAACTGGATACATGCACTCACTGTATGATCCACTTATGTCTACTATATAAACAGGTAAGATTGAGTCAGTTTCAGAGGTCAGGACAGAGATCATCAGTGCTAACAAGGGGGCAGAGAGAGAGTTGTTGTATGCTGATAACATATTTCTCAATATGGGCAGTAGTTAGATGGACCTGTGTATCTGGTAGGAACCCACCAGGATGCACACGCCTGTCTATGAATGTCCTATATTTCTGTCACACACACACACACACACACACACACACACAGAGAGAGAGAGAGAGAGAGAGAGAGAGAGAGAGAGAGAGAGAGAGAGAGAGGTGGGGGGATAATATAAGGAGACATTAGATCTCGTCGATTCCAGCCAAAGAGTTTATTCCCAAAGAAACTAACCCAGAGAATTACTGGTTCAAAGACATCAGACACAGCAAACAAGAGGACTAGACAAAAATCTATACTTTTAACCTTGAGATTCTGGTTCTCTTCCCCACCCTCTCAATCTTGGCATGTATCACTAAGAAGCCAAAGGAAGCCTCTCACATAGAACTGACATACCCTGAGGAAAAGATGGACTCACTGTCTTTGCTAGTAACAGGCAAAAAGACAAATACCTATACCAGCTCCAGAAGGGGAGCGGTATCTAAGCAATAGGTGTTTGGAAGAGTGCTAAGTTCTGTCAGGAAGACTACATGAGCTAAGGAAGAAAAAAAAGAATACAAATGAAAAGGAGAGGCCACTAGTAAAGCCAGCACCAGAAATGTTATCACAGAACCTAAGTTCCTTAGGTGGGAGCAACAGTTCCATGCTAACATGGTAACAGTGAATGCCAACTGGATCATCCAAGAAAATGGGGAAAGAGCTGTGCGTGCAGCATGAGGCAGGAAGGATGTGAGACAACAGAAGAACCAAGGCCTCACCTTCTTAAGGTAGCAAACCAGGACCGAATGTCCAGCATGGCAGTATGTGCATAGTATTTAAGGAGATTAGAGAAAACAACAGATCCAAATGGCACAAAAGTTGCTCAATCAAAAGTAAAACATAGGTAGAGCAGTGTACTGGAAATTCAGAGAACCATTTGTTATAAACCTTTAGCAGAATTTTAAAATTCTATATATAGCATTATTTTAATAAGGAATAAGTATACACTTTCTAAAACACAAAAAAGTTTTTATACATTTCATTTTGTTTTATACAAGAAACAGGCTAACTGCAGTGGGCAAGTCCTCATTCTGCACAGAATTCCAATCCCAGGTGGAGCTGACAGGGCAGTGAGGGAAGTGTGTACTCAGGAAAGCTGGAGAGAGGAATGAAGGGGTGAGTTCAAAAAACACAGGATTGGAAGGGGTGGTACCAGGTACCTCTGAAAGAAACAACAGTCAAGGCAGGACCCAGATCCCACTTAACTGAGGGCCATCTGGATATGCGATCATTTCACAGATGCTGTCTGTTTTGTGAATGTTTTGTAAGTGACAAGAAACTCATCTTATGTACACTTTAATTTTGGATTACTATGGAACACTTAAGTAGAATGGAGAAAATAATGTCATTCAGGTATTTACAATTGCATTTGTCAAATGCTAACATTTTTGCCATATTTCCTTAAAGAAGAAAACATCAAATATTGACTGAAAACCCCTTGAGTCATTCTCTAGTCCCAGAATCTAACTTCCTCCTCAGATCATTACTAACTGGAATTTGCCTGGATATCCCATAGTCCTCACCCCTCAAATGGGCTTAGTTAAAATGAATCCAGTTGTCAGATTTAGGTATGGTATCAAAGAATACCACAACAGTTAAAAGAACAACTAAAACACTCTCCTAGGGATTGGGTGTAGGGTATGACGAGGCAGAGAGGAGAAAATTTAGAACAAAGTATGGTGACGCAAAGGCCCACGGAAATGGCACAATGAAGTCTATTTGTGCGCTAACTTTAAAATGTTAATTTGTAAAGAATACTATCTTATTTTGCAATTAAATATACAAATTTTACAATAAAATGGGTTTGGTTTTTCTTTCTGGGTGTTAAAAACCATAAATATATAATCACAATGACTGGTTAGCATGGCTTTTTCACTAACCATATCAGCCTCTTAAGATACAAACCCCACTGGCACCTTGAGCATAGAGCTACATCCTCTTCCAGTACAGTCTCTACATGCGCACTAGTGAGGTGGCTCATTCCCACAGAATCAAGGTTGGTCATTACTCCAGAAGGGGACAGAAAATAATATGGCAAAGTCTCAGACCTGCTTTACAGATGTTTCTAGTAGAAACGGGGCAGAATATCTTGCCTTCACGCACGACCCAAGCCAACATACTGATATCCAGATGCCACAGTGTTTTGGATTTAAACCTTGGTTCTTATATTTCTAAGATAACTCTTTTCATGAAGAAAAAACTGATCCATAAATTTCATAACAAAAAATGTATTCGTAACAGACTCTTGAAGTCAGAAGAAGCACACTAAAGACTATTAATTTTTCACAACCTATTTGCAGATATTCTAGAGAATGGAGTCTATTTAAAAAGCACTGCTCTTTTGTAAATCTACCCAGTGAATAACTACAATTCAAAATTTTAAAGGCAGAAAACCTTAGGGAAAATTTCAGAGTGATAATTGATATTGTCCTCACTGTATAAGAAAGTCATTTTATCTTGCCTTCTGAGGGGAAAAATAGACTTGTAAGAACAGTCAAGAGAAAACTCCCAGCTAGGCTGCTCATGTACTGGACTGGTCCCCAGCTCTTCTGAAGGATTGCAGCATTCAACAGGCTCACCTTTGCAGTTCACCAAGTCCTCTGGCAGCTGGGAGGGTGGGGCTTTGCCTTAGGAAGTTTTGTTTTAAATTGAGATGAGTAAGGTCTTGGCTGTAGAAGAGGTTGGCAGGCAGATGTTCAAGGCTACAACACGAGAGGTCTACTGAGCTTATGCGCTGGGATGCAACCTAGAGAAGAAAATAATAAATTTAATTCATTTTTCCTGTGACTACTGTCTATAGATAGAATTATGATGTACCCTTTAGGGAACCCAGGAATCTTGTGAAAGTAGCATTTCTTGTGCACAGTCAGAGGAAGCAGCCAAAAGCAGAATGTTTCTCAGCACACGCTAACACAGGGAAGCAATGACTGAGCTCAGGCCACAAAGAAGTGGAGCCAGCAGCAGATGTTGTGGAGTATTTCAGACCACGGTAGGAACTCTGGCTTTTAATGTGACCAAAGTAGAATACTTCAAATGGTTCTGAAAAGTGTAACATGGTCGCCAACTACTTACATACCTTCCTGGGGTCCTATGTCTCTAGGCTGTATGCCTGTAAAGGCAAGGACTGCTTTATGTTGTTCACTGAAGAAACCACTTTGAGCATTCTCTATGACCCTCAGGATGCTGTGCAGGAAGGAGGGTCAATGGCCCCCTCACAACTCCTTCCTTCTACCACCTTCACCTTCACTAGTTTGCTCTGGCCAATCTAGTACACTGGTCCTTGAAGTTCAGAAGGAAACAGGTTCTGTTTTAAGAAAATGATTAAACATCAAGTTGTTCTTGCTCCATTCCTCATTCTGGACTGCAAGCTGTTGCTGCTGGAATCAGGAGGAAGCAGGCACATTAACAGGATAAAAATCAGACAGCATGGCCTCATGGGAACCACAGTGGAAACAGGAGCGTCTATAAGAACATGAGTCTAGTGGATAACAGCCATAGGGCACTGAGCAGCCAAGGAGACCACAAAGGCGACCATAAGCTTCTTCTTTGACCAGACCCACAGCCTGGAACCAAAACAGACCAACCAAGGTACATCTCATCCAAAAGAGAAAAGCGCTCTTACTAGAAGGCCTGTCTGATACCCAAACAAGAAAAGCTGGACATCCAAAGAAGCTGTGGTCCAGCCACACAGCCGCTACTAAACTCAGCTCCTTCTCCAAATCTACAGAAGCAGAAATTATTAGTAAGGAAGCCACCTGGGTACACCTGAGAGCAAGCAGCCCCTGTTATCCAGCACCCTTTCCCAGGAGTTGTAACTTATTGTTATAGAAAGAAGTGCTGCCCTCATGACAGTTATTCCTCTGAGAGCTGAAGATACAATACTGAGTTTAATCGTCAACAAAATATAAAGAAGACTCAACCCCTATCTTAAAGTTCAAGGTGTAACTGGGTCAAATGGAGCTATCTCCAGGGCACAGCTATACTGGCCCAGGGTGTAAACTAGAGCATGCACTATTAACCTCATCCATCATGGCAGGGCAGGGATCACTGTTCAGAAATCACCAGGAAACCAGAGATGGGGGGGGGAGCATTTTTTTAACACCCAAGAAAACAGTAGCAAGACTAGAACACAGGAAAGCCATCCCTAGAAGGAACCTCAGCTTGGCTGTGAAAAAGAAGCAGTGAAAGGCCATGCATGCTCCTCCAGAGAAGCAGAAGAGACCATCTGTGGAAAAAAAGACCCCACAGGAGGGGAGAAGCCCATCAGGACCGTCATTTCATTCCTTGACATCACAGCTCTGTCCACCCCAACACCAAACACTTGCTCACTAAGCAATAGTGATTCCCCAGTGGATAACCAAGGAACAGCGAATCAAACCTTAGAAAGTCTGTAGAAAAAGTGCAAAAAAGTTATAAAAATCTGGAAAACGAAGGAAACTAGCCTAGGTGGAAAATGCCTAAAATCCTAATTATGGAGGGAATGTGAAATGTGAAACGCCCGTTGACAGAAGCCACAGTACTTCTATTACACCAGCAAAATACAAGTCACAAAACTAGGGCTCAAAACCAATGTGCGCAAGATGCCCTGTTTTCTAGTTCTGTGGCTTTACATAGTCACTTCATCTATCTGCATTGGTTTCCTCATGGGTAACACGGATCACCTAACACATACCTGATCAACATCAATAACACCCGTCTCATTTTTAAAACTCAAGAGAGACTCAGTAGGACCAACGACTATCCCTAGTCCATAACCCAATCACTTCACGTAGCTACACAAATAATATGACTCGGAAAATTCTGTATGTGAACAGATTCAAAGTGTAGATCAATTCAAGAAAACTATGGTTTAGGAGATTTTTTCACATCTATATTGACAAAAAACAAAAATAAAATAAAACAAAACACCAGGAATGGAGAGATGGTTCAATGGTTAAGCGCCTTTACTGTTCCTTCAGAGGACCCAAGTTCAGATCCTGTACCCATATATGGCAACTCACAGATACCTATAACTCTAGCTCCAGAGAATCCTTTATGTCTGGCATCTGCATTAACACAGACACACACATAAATACATACAATAAATAAATAAATATATGAATTAAATAAATAAATAAAGGCTGATTAGACTCAGACTGAAAAAACCCTATAGTATATATTAATAGAAATACGACTTTTAGCCACTTATTTGGATTGTTATCTTTTTCAAATGTTTTGTAAATATGTATGATGAGAAAAGCATATTTAGTCCTTAAGATATTTCCTCCTAACCATTATGGAGCTGAAAAGGTAAGAAGAATAAAAATTTTACTTTATTCAATAGACATTCATATTTTCTCTAGCATGTTGCTCTGCTTGGCATACTCTTAAGTCATGTCTTCCTTTCTCCACCTGAGGACTCTCAGGCCAGGAGATCTTCTTGCTGAGCCCAGCTGAGTTGAATTTCTGAACCAGAATATCTGTCGTAGCCCTAACCTGTATTGCTATGCTTTCCAACTACTATCACCTTCCAGTGACAGGACTGTTAACTCCCATCATGCTGAGGGCTGCTCAGTGGATAATCATCTTCCCCAGGCAAGGAAAGTTCACAGCAACATTCATGTGACATTTGATACCTACCCTCTGTATGTTCAGGAAGTCACATCTCGTCTTTTTACATGCATAGTATGCTCAAATTTAAGTAGACTGACTGAAAGGCTTGGCCAAAGCAGCAGAAATAGCACAAAGAATTCTGCATATAAACTAAAAGACAGCTCTGGCCTAACCTTTAGTGTTTTAGGAAGTTATGTCCCTGACTAAAAGGGCAGTCTGTGGAGAGTTCACTAGATTTTGGTAATGATTCTTAACTTCACCAAGACTTTGGGAGGTATGAGCAGAATATAATTTATTAATCTTTATCAGACATTCTAACACCTTTACATACGTCCACTTCATTCTCAATAGCACGACGTCTGCTAATTCCCACTGCTTCATGACATGTAAATAATTTCTTTCCTCAAATTGTACAGAATGTATTGGCCCCAGACCTTTTCACAGTGACTATGAATTTGTTGATGCTAATAATCATTTTATAAATTTTGGTTAACAGTAGATACTAAAAACCTATAAAATTAGTTACAGGTCTTTTGTGTGCATGTTCTGGTGGATTTTTTTGTTTGTTTGTTTGTTTGTCTGTTTTGAGACAGTCTCACTGTGTCCTCATAAGAGTATGTCAAGCTATAAATTTTGGAAGTAGCAAATTACACCTAGAATTTTAGTACTTTAATATGCCTTTTCTTTAAAAGGTTAAATTGGGATCATATATGACAAATAAAGCATGTAAATTTACCCTCCATTCTAAATTATTAGAAGCAATCAACTGTAAAATTAACGAAGGCAATAGAAAAAAAGAGACACAGACAAACAATTAGAAAGGATCTCTTGGAGCAAGAACACAGAAAGGGTGGAGGCACCATGACTTTAGGAGGAGGGGTCTACAGTCTGGAGAAGAAACAAATTATCTAGGTAACTGCTCAAGCACCAAGTTATAGCAAACTAGGAAAAGAGACACAGTTGGAAAGCTCCTGCCAGGCATTCCTAGCCGTCTGCCATAGAAAGCTAGTGCATATGGATGAGAAAGGGGCTAGCCTGAGAGAGCTATTCCATGTGTAGTTAGCAGCTGCCCTTTGTAAACCCAGCACTGAACTACTTGGTACTCGGTAGTATCTGGCCTTGTGAGGACACAGTGAGAGCACATGCACAGCAAAGGTCACACACCTGAGAATGCCATGCCACCAAGATCAGCTACTGACAGGGCCTCCCCTCCACTGACAAAATGGCTAGGCAGTGAGCAGCAATGCTGCGGCATCTTGTCCAGGGAGCTCACTGTGCAGCCTAACTTGACCATGTGAACCCCTGCCTCACACTTCATGAGTCAGAAGCATCTGAACAGGGCCAAGCACATTGTTATTCCCTGCCACTAGTCCCTGCACACAAACCTCAATGTGCTCTCAACAGCAATAAGAGGCAGACCCTTGCACCAAATCTGAGCCTTCTTTTTGGCAAAATACAAGCAAACAACGTTGTGAAAATGTTACTACCTGAGTACATTCTAAAAGGTACAGCTACATTCCCCCAAAGACAGCACCTTCTAGACAAGAGGGAACAAACCACTAAATAGACAAATAAACAAACCTCATATGCTGACTTGTTTGTTTGTTTGTTTTTTGAGACAAGGATTCTCTGTGTAACAGTACTGGACTCTGCACTCTGCAGACCAGGCTGGTCACAGACTTACAGAGATCTGTCTGCCTCTGCCTCCCAGAGGAGTGCTGAGACTAAAAGGCGTGAGCCACCACCCCTGGCTCTAACTTCTGATTTATATAAATATATACAAACTTTCTCAAACAGTTCAGCTATTGCAAATAACTGCTTGTTTTGTAATTAGAAAACTTAAAACCATAAATGAAAAGATTTAAGTTCCAGGTTCTATATGCAAGGTCCATGTGTTGAATATACAGTTCACAGATTCTTTTCTAATCATTTCATTATTTATTTCCTAAAATTAGACCAATGAAAAGAATCTAGCCCTTCATAATAATTGGAATGCAATGCTCTAGGATAAAAACAATGGGACTCCTCAAGATAAACAAGCATAAAGTAAGAGAAAAAATTTTAAGAATAAATATATATTAAGTTGGCCTAAACTCATGAATTAAAATGATTCAACTTCAAGAACTAATGTGACTAAGGCTAGGATGGAGCTATAGGCCTTTAATTCCAGCACTTAGAAGGCAGAAATAATGAACTTCTATGAGTTTGAGGACAGCCTTGAGTACGTGATGGATCCTATCCAAAAACAAACAAGGGAAAAAAAGCCCACCATCAAAACACACACATGTGCACACATATACATGTACACACACAAAAACAGGAATGCACACAGGCACATGCACACTTGCATACTAATATAACTAGATGGCAAAGTCTGGTTAAATATGCTATATTTCTTATACAACAATACTCCAACAATTTTCAAAGAATCAAACCAAGTTCCTGAATATCAATTTAACCTGCACCAGAGAACTCAGAGGACATCTCATGCTCTGTGTGCGCTATTCAGCGTTAAGATGTGGAAGGGGTGATCTTATGTGTTCTCCGGCAACGCATGCTGCTTAGAAATCACATTTTAGCAAATTAGTGAGTGAACTGGATTCTGCTGACAATTGTATCTGTGATGTAGTGTAATTCTGTTGGGGAATCTTAGTTATAGTCCCTTCAGACAACGTATGTGAAATAATGGAACTACAAATAAAAAGAGCAATGCAGCAGAATGAATTACATACAGTACTACAAGTACCTTGCACTTCGATTCCTTTCTCTACGAAGTGGGGGTGACAACATCTCCAGAGATAGGACACTGCCTGTGAAGCCAGACCTCACAGGGCTGTTGTGAGAGCCACCCAGTAACTCTCACTATTCAGCAGCACCTCCCAAGGCTGCTAGAAAGCAGGTAAAATGTTTGCCACACAAAAGCAGCAAAGTGTTCATCTTTACTATGAACTATGCACATTATTGTAAATATAGCATGAATTCAACTAATTGTAGTTTGTAATGAACCAAAGAAATCTATTAGTAACTAAGGAAAATAAGCACAAAGCCAGAACTGTTAATGTTGCATTAGCCTCATAACACTAATGAGCAAGTGATTTACTTGGTACCTAATGTCCAAAGCTGGGAAAACAACAGTGACAGACCGTGAGGCTCACAGAGTGTCATATCAATGCATCTGTCAACACACCAGAGAACACCAGAAGGGAAGCTGCTAAACGGGGATCTGAGAAACAAGGGACAGAGAAAGCAGGTGGAATTAATTGCCAGGGATGCTGCTCTTGAAAACATGCTGCTAACGAAAGGGTAAGTCAGCACAAGGACACAAAGACTACAGCAATTCTACAATATTTAGAGGTTAGCAATCAGGGGAGGATATAGAATTATCTCGTTGCACCAGAGAGCAAAACATGAATACGTACCACAGGAATCAAGATCTTGGTTCACTTATAAGGAAACCACTGACACATTAGACCCTAAAAGCATAGGAAACACTATAGATCAGGGATTCTCGCCTTTAATGCAGCCCCTCATGATGTGGTCAACCCCCAACCATAACATTATTTTTGTTGCTACATTGTTGCAATTTTTCTACTGTTATGAATGGTAATATAAATATCTGATATGCAGGATACATCTGATATGCAACGCCTGTGAAAGAGTCATTTGACCCCCAGGGGTCAAGACCCTCAGGATGAGAACCACTGCTATAGACAATCAACAATCGGGGGGCAGAGGAAGAGGTGTGAATCAATAAATCTACAATCTACAAGATCTTTTCTTTTAAATCATATAGTCTATGCCTGTGAATTTAGCACTATTTAATACTTGCAAAGAAATTCTCAAATAGGAGAACAATTACTTTGAAGAATTGCAATTAATATTGCCATTTTGTCAGCTACCTTACAAGGGACTTTACCAATACTAAAGTAACACTATGATTTTAAATTGTCTCCTTGAAACTTAGAATGTATTTTTACTAAATATATACCATATAGACAGAATCTTCATGATTTTGAAGTATTAATTATAAACTACCTTTAATAATTCTAGAGGAAACAAGATTTCTAGTTACAGACAAGCTAGCAATCACCGGAAGCTGGAAGAACAGGACCCAGCACAGAGAAAGAGAAAGAAATGCTTCCCCACTTCTCTTTTAGGCAGGGTAGCAAGAGGGCTAATTCCAACCTGCTGGAGGCAGGACACAGGAAGGGTGGAGAAAACAGGAGGGACAGTGGAGGGAGAGGGATAGGTTTGAAATGGTAGTAACCTGAGCATACAAACAGGTACTGTATCAAAATGCTGTTGCTATGAGATAGCAACAAATGAGATACTATGCTCTCTGTATAAAACTGGATTCTAAAACATTAGAGAAAATAAAATTAAGGGGGCTGGAGAGATGGCTCAGAGGTTAAGAGCACTGACTGCTCTTCCAGAGGTCCTGAGTTCAATTCCCAGCAACCACATGGTGGCTCATAAACATCTGTAATGAGATCTGATGCCCTCTTCTGGCCAGCAAGCATACAGACAGACAGAACACTGCATATATAATAAATAAATCTTAAAAAGAAAAGAAAACTAAGTAATCTAAACTGAAATATTTCATAGTGAAGTAAAGCCTGCTCCCTCTGGAGGACAGGAAGACAGCCAGCACAGGGAAAGCAAGGTGTCACCATTGTGAAGATAAGAGTGCCCAGAGCACAGCTGTGACTATGAACAGACAGATGTGAAGATAAGAGTGCCCAGAGCACAGCTGTGACTATGAACAGATGTGAAGATAAGAGTGCCTAGAGCACAGCTGTGACTATGAACAGATGTGAAGATAAGAGTGCCCAGAGCACAGCTGTGACTATGAACAGATGTGAAGATAAGAGTGCCTAGAGCACAGCTGTGACTATGAACAGATGTGAAGATAAGAGTGCCCAGAGCACAGCTGTGACTATGAACGGACGTGTCTATTGCTTGACACTGTTAACAGTTCTACTTATAACACAAAATTTATGCAATCCAAAATACTTAATTTTTCTGCTGAATTCAGAGTAGAATTTCTAAGAGTCTAAATTCCTAGCATCTTATTGGTAATTAAGGAAAATTATAACATGGCTTTTTTCTATAGCAAAGTCCATGATGCAAATCTACATATAGTATTCAGTAAATCATAGGATTCCACAAGACAGTACAATGGAACTAGCAAAAAACAAAACAAAACAAAACAAAACAAAAAACCCCGATGTACACAGGTATGCAGACTTTGCATTAACTCTTCTCAGACTGCATAGCCAACAGGGGTCAAGCCTGTACTCTTGTGTATTAGCTTCAACATGTCTCTTCCACAGTGCTTAGATGGCGGCGTGACAATCTCTATATTTTACATGGGTTCAGCTTTCTACACAATCAACCTTTACAAGAAATAAATTTTCTTCTTGTTTCTGTGGTATACTAACATGAATGAAAATGCCGCCACAAGCTCATATATTTGGATGCTTGTACTCCAGTGGGTGGAACTATTTAAGAAGAATTAGGAGGTGTGTCCTTGTCGGAATGTCATTAGAGGTGGACTG
>PVIU01016143.1:0-46034 GCA_004026605.1 Ondatra zibethicus | reverse complement strand
TATAGTGTGCAGTATATCTCAGTAGAAAATTAATGTACTCAATATATTTCAATGCCCCTCCACAAAAATTTGACACTAAACACATCAGTAGGAAAAATATGCCTAACATCATTATTCATGTAAATTAACCTTCATTTAAATGTTATAGACTTCCACTAACTTAGCCACAGTTGAAAAGACTGATAAGAAGAGTTGTATGATGTATTAGTTTGGGTTCTCTTGAGTAGCAGAATTTACAGAATTATAAATATATATATGTATATATATGAATATATATATGTGAACATACATATGTGTGTGTATTTTATATATATTTATAGAGAGGGGATTTAATATAAAGATTTACAAGCTGCAGTCCAGTTAATCCAACAATGGCTGACTGTTCAAGAATCTAGTAGTTGCTCAGTCAACAATTTTGGATGTCTCAGCTACTCTTCAATACACACAGGAATTGTGAAGAAGTAGGCTTTAATGCTAATGAAGGAATGGACTAGCTAGCAAGATGAGGAGAAGCAGGCAAAGAGTGAGGACTTCCTTCCTCCATGTCCTTATACAGGCTTCCAGCAGAATGTGTGGCCCAGATTAAGGGAATGTCTTCTGGGTTAAAGGTATGCCCTTTCCCACATCAAGGGTCTGGATTATTTAAATCCTGATGCAGACAAATTGACAATCTAGAACAGCCATCACAGTGTGTTTCTAGAGCAAGTGGAATGCAGTTTCATGTTTCCTGTAGTAGTTATTTGATCATAATACCCTAAAGTAACTGTAGTGGCTAAGACAAAAATGTCACAGAAACAATTTGAATTTTATTGAGTTAAAAGATTATACTCTTTAAAAATATGTTAACTGAGCTGGGTGGTGATGGTGCACACCTTTAATCCCAGAACTTGGGAGGGATAGGCAGGTGGATCTATGTGCCACAAGATCTAGTTCCAGGACAAGCTTCAAAGCTACAGAGCAACCTTGTCTCGAAAAACCAAAAAAAAAAAAAAAAAAAAAAAGTAACTGAAGTCTATGAGAGAATGTCTGAACTAGGTTTTCCTGACAAAGATTGTAGTATGTGCGGTGGAGAACTGGAGAACACAAAGTTCAGCTGTGTCCACAGGTTGCCATTACAATAAAATGACACTCCACGCCAAGCGCATGTGGTTTCTTGATTCCATTGCATGTCAGATGTAGGTGTTTTAGAGTTTGCTGCAGAAACACAACTAATAGGAAGCGATCTTGTTGTTCACTGAATTGACTCATATGGTCACCAAGGTGAAAAAGCCTCAAGATCTGTGTCTGAAAGCCAGGGAGTCCAGGGCTGGCCAGGGCAGTTCTAGTTGAAGTCTTTTTGCTGAGCGCCAAGAACATAGTTTCACTGAAGCCTTGCAGCCTGTGACCCAGAACTCATGGCTCAATTCAAGTGAAAAGGCAGGAAAAAACTCATGTCTCATCTTCACTCAGCCAAGCAATTGGTCAGTTTATTTGTTCTAAGAGATATTTGACTGATTGAATACTGACCTCCCTAGTCAAGAAGTCAATCGAATTTACTGATTATACAAATTCAAATGTTAATCTCTTTCTCAAACAGTTTCACTGCAAACAAATGTTTAATTAAATGTCTGGGTACCTCATGGTACCCAGTCAAGTTGACACACAAAATTAGCATCACCCATGGCAGCAGTCTCTCTGCTTCTATGTACAGTTTTTAAATTCGATATTCAAAATTCATACTCATTTTAAATTTTAAATTATTTTATTACCTCAAAATGAAATAGAATCACATCATTCCCTTTTTCCTTTTCCTCCCCCTAATCCCTACTATGTACTCTATTGTTCACTCTAGAAATAAGGGCCTCTTTTCCATCTATGAATCTATATATCTATGTCTAAATCTATCTATATATCTATATATATAGAAGAGAGATGGAATATATGAGTGTGTCTTTTTCATATATATGAAATGTATGTGTGTATATGTGTGTGTGTGCATGTATACATATATGCAGGCATGTATATGTATATACACATATATAATTTATCCATCTAAATATCATATTATTTAATTAAGACTCTGCTGTGAGATTGTGTTTCCTAGACATGATAAGGAAACTTCACTTTACCCATGATACCTCCACAACATGGCTGCCCAATATGACAGGGAAACTTCATCTTACTTATAATTCCTCAACAATATGGCTGCCTAGACAAGTCCTGAAGGAACACAGTAGCAATAGATATGATAACATGGGTGGGGGAAATCTTAGGGGGCCTCACCTATAGGCAAAGAAGTAGAGGCACCTAAAGGATGCTGAGAGTGGGAAAAAATAATTTTCCCCATAATTGGTTATCCAATACCAAGTTTTCAGTCCTGAAATGATAAACATACAAGGAACACTAAACTGAGTGAGGAGGCTATAGTTACACATATATTTTGCTCTCGAGTTGAAGAAGCAGTCTCCGTTGTGTCAGGCTTTCTGCTGTTGAGGGAGAAGGAAAGGCCATTGACATGGTGCAATCCACGGGCTCTAGGAAAGCTTTGGCTCACAAATTAAATGCTGGACAGTTTACATACATCATTGGCTAAGGTAAGCCACATGACTAAGCTATGGCAAGTGAGTGAGAAAGGAACCATTGGCAGGCACTAGAAGTGACAAGAAAGTGAGCATAGATCAATAGACTCCTGGAAGCAAGGTAAGTGGAGCCCAACATTCATTATCTCAAGTTATCTGTGAGAATTGATTTATATTAAACTGTCCACTAATACTTAGATTGGAAACAGAGAAAATAATTTAATTATATATATATATATTTACTATTTTAATTTTTTAATTTAAGAACAGCTTGAGGGAAATGATAATAAAAATTTATAAAATATATCTTATTGACCAAAATTACAACAGCAGCAATAAAAATATAAAGAGTTTAGAAGTTCAGAAATGGTGGTGGACTTTTATAATCTTGTACCTTGGGTGGCAGAGGCAGGAAGGTCATGAGTTCAATGGCAGTCTGTGCTACATGATGAGTTACAAGTTATCCTGGTATATGTATATATATATATATATATATTCTGGTGCACACACACATATATTCTGGTAAATATATATACATTATACATACTATACACACACAAAGAAACAAAATAAAGTATAATCAGAAAAGAACAAAATCATGTGTTTGATTTATCCTTTATTGTAATTTCACTATTATATTAATAAAACTGAGCTAATTTGCTCTCTGACAATGATTAGAGCTTCACTACCGTATTAATAAACTCGTTAACTAATTTGCTCTCTTAACACAATTAAAACTTCACTATTAATAAACCAGGGGACTAATTAATTCTCTTACCATAATCAGTATACGGAAACTTTAATTGTTTGAAAATATTATGAGGTCCTGTTCCAAGGCATACTGAGTTTCAAATTTTAATATTCCATATATATAAATAGAAAAGAATATAGGATGGAAAAAAAGTTCCTTATGCTCTTTCACTTCCCCTTCCTTTCCTTTAGAGGAAAAAGAACTTTCCAAAATAGTTATTATTAAGGCATGGGAAGGCATCTGACCCAAAAGAAACTTCAACTTCCTTTATAGTGAGGTGTCGCTGTGTGAGCAGCTGGGTATGAACAGGATTGATGCATATTACTATGTCTGGCCATAGCTTTCAAATAAAAACTTTTCTGACATTTCCCTCTTCCTGAGATTTCATTTTCTATAACTTGATCTAGATTGTTTGGAAAGGACAGTGACTTTGAACACAGGGAAGGTGTGAAAGGGACCCAACATGGAGGGCAGAGCCTTTTCCAAGCACCCAAGTGTTGGAATGTTTTTGCGGAGTAGACTCATCTACCTGCACATGTCCTTCTGAACTTCTCACCTCTGTATTACTGTATAGGAAAGAATAAAAGGAAAATAAACTTGGCTGGTTTAATCTGAAGAGTTAAGAAAAGAGTCTTTTTTATCATATCTTGGTCTGAGCACAACTCATATAGAGGAAGATGTGGACTCAGGTATTATATAACTTAAGACTGGCTAACTGAATAAAATCTACATCAAAAGCTCAGAGTATGAAACTTGCCAATAAATGTCTTCTCATCCTTACCGCTATAGATTTTGGTTTCATATTACTTTTGGTGTCCTCTTGTCAGGCTTACCCATGTCACACAGGAAGTATACTACTCGGGTTTAATCAAATATACAAAAAGAATACAATTTAGAATCAAAGATTAAAGTAGTTAATTACAAGATAGAAAGTTGAATTAATTTCTTCACCTTTTGACCAAGGTCTTGGCACTTTAGCTTACTCACCATTCACACACACACACACACACACACACACACACACACACACACACACACACACACACAATATCACCACCACCATCAACAACAACAAAAAACAACAAAACAAACAAACAAGCAAACACCACCTCATTGACTCTGGTTATAATTTTTCTACAATCTCTATGATGCATATTAGTAATTCTTAATGTAGGGCCCTGGTAGAAATTATAAAAACCTTGGAGATCCTTAAAGTAAAGTAATTCATTTGTTGTATTTGACATACCTAAGGACACTAGATTTTAGGATAAGCAGAAGGACATTGATAACTTTTACAGAGAACTTTTGGCTGGAATTTCATTTTTCTGTCTCCCAATGGGGTCTAGAAATGGCACTATCTGCTTTGGAAATTTTAGAGATTATTCGGGTGATAATTCTTCAATGTTCACACATGCTCCGTTATTAGCATAATGAAGTTTACTTTCATTTTTAAAAGCTTATTTAGAGGAATGTTTGCTCTTGGGCCTAGTGACTCACATATATAATCCCAGAACTTGGGTGGTTGAAGTTTGAGGATTTTTAAAAGTTTGAGGCTGGCCTGCGCTACAGAGTAAGACATGTTTCAAAGAAAAAAAAATCAGACAGAAAAGAAAAATGAAATTTTGTTTTAGTTTGTGGTTAGGAGAAAATAAGTTTGCTTTTCTCTTTTAACTAAGAGTTGATACTGCTTTCAACAAATGAAACTTTCAAGCCAAGTATAAGACTTTTATAGGTAAATAAATATAATAAAATAAAACAGAAGAGAAACTGACATGAAGTTGATGCTTATTATTTCCAAGTCTCTTTGACCTTTAAAAGAAATGAGTGTTATTGGGTGGTGTTGTAATGAACCCTGGCTGCAGCACTGTGACATTTCTATTGCTTCATTGCTTGATAATTTCCTTACACTGCTTGATGATGTGTGCAGTTTGCCTCTTCGGTCTTCTACCTCGTGATTTATCTGTTGTTACTGGGGCCTCAGTCTGTTTACCGTAACTATGTTTTTATTACCCCTGTCTACGGATGACTTTATGATTATGAGTTCCCTCTGAGTTGGCTCTAAATTCGTTCTTACTAACACTCTACAGTGTTACTTTAAGTCATAACATCTTACAGTATAACTGCAGAATGTGTTGCTGCACAAACAGTGAAGAAATTTATTTCTTTGCCTCCTCGGATTTTAATTCAGCCGTCAACTGTCTTAGGGAGTGAGTGGTTTACTCAGTACAGCAACAAAAATCAATAGAGGGTGAATAACCAAATATGGCTGGTGACAAAGTTCTCCAGAAACAGAAATATTAGGTATTCATAGCTTCCCTGCACTAGCAAACCAGAATTTTCATTTATTTTGTAAATGTAAAGATAAACCCAATGGCTACTGTGAGATGGATTGCACAGCAGACACCTTAATGGGATGTGAATGTAGAACTGTCAGGTTGTGCTTGCAAATAATGTTATTTTCAAGACAATTTTATTCTAAGGGTTTGCACATAATTTTTCTGAATAAATATGTGGATTAAGTCGCAGTATATCAATAAAAGTGCAGGGGGAATGTCTTACAGATATGAACACATTATCTGATAAAAATTCATATGTAGTTATTTGCTCAGAGCTGAAGATATAGATAGGCCAAAGATCATTGAAGAGGGAAAAATCTCATGCATTTGACTTTTTCGGCATACTGAGCACATACCTAATACACTAAACCAGGATAGTATCGATCTTTTCCATTTTGAGTTCTGAAGATGTGTTTATGGATCAGTGAGAAGTAAGGACTGTAAGAAATAATTTTGACCTTAAAAGAACTATAATATTTACTTACTTGTCATTGGCTGGTGTCTGAAAAAGTGTCTGTTACCCTCTCTCTATTTTAAGTCCATCTGTTAAACTAAGGTGTGCAGAGAAATATTCTAAACTAGAACATTCCAGTTTAGAACGCTTTTAACTACCTTCCTTATATCTACACTTGCTAAGAGGCTGCCTAATACAGTATTCAAAAACGTATCTTTTGAAGGCATACAATTGATCCTGCTAAATTCAGGCTTTGTCGAATCTCTCAGCTACATGAGCTGAGGAATGCTTTGGAGAACAAAATAGGGATAGTAATGTAACTTTCCGATGACTGTAGCAAGTCAAAGAGCTTAATGATAAAATCTGAGAGGTGAGATTGTCAAACTATTGACAGAATTATCAACAGTAAAGATTGCTCTCATGAATTTTCTGAATTGGGCTAGAAGACACCGAGTCATATCCTCAGAGCTGAGTGTGGTTGCATTAAAAAGCAATGACATAATTGATTATTATGCAGACAAAAACAGCTTTCCTGATGAGGCATTGTTATGACTTGGTGCTTTTAGTCAGGTTTACATTGACAAACTGGAAGAAAAGGCAGATTGGAAATATTTTTAAAATAAGTTAGAAAATGGAGGACATTAGAAGTGTAAATTTAAAAAAATGCATGGATAGATTCTCAATTTTCTGAGAAACTGCCATTTTTTGATACCCAAAGTGGCTGTAAAAGTTTTCAACCCCACCAGCAATGGAGAAATATTCCCCTTTTCCCATGTCTTTTACAGGATAAGCTGTCATTTGTGTTGTTGATCTTGGCCATTTTGACATGTGTAAGATGGCCCTAATTAATAGTAGAAAGGATGCCCAAACTGACTTTGCCCTGTAGTCAGAGTGATGACCATCTTAAATGTCACCATGGAACCTTCATCCAGCAACTGATGGAAATAGAAGCAGAGACCTACAGCAGAGTACTGGACTGAGCTCCCAAATTCCAGTTGAAGAGTGGGAGGAGTGGGAATATAAGTCAAGAGGTGAAGAGCATGGAACCCACTGAAACTGTCTTCCTGAGCTAATGGGAATTTACCAACTCTAGTCAGACAGGGAAGGAACCAGCATAGGATCAAACTAGATGCTCTGAATGTGGGTGAAAATTGTATGGGTGTGGTAGACTGTGGGGCCACTGACCATGGCACCAAGATTTATCCCTATTACTTGTATTGGCTTTTTGAAACCCATTTTCGTTTGATGGATAACTTGCTCAGCTTAGATATACTAGGGAGGGCCTTGGTCCTTCCTCAAAGCAATGTGCCTTAATCTCTCTGAGGAGTGGATGGGTGGTGGGGTATGGGGAAGGTGGAAGGAATGGGAGGAGGGGGAGGAAGTGGGAACTGGGATTGGTATGTAAAATGAAAAAAAGATAGTTTGTTTTTTTAAAAAAATAAAAAAATGGACTCTCAGAGTAATTTTGATCTGCATTTCTCTGATATCTAAAGGATGATGAACAGTTCTTTAAGTGTTTCTCAGCCATTTAAGATTCTTCTGTTCCGAACTCTCTGTTAGGTCTATATCCCATTTTTAAATTGGATTATTTGGTTTTTCTATGTCTAGTTTCTTGAGTTCTTTATGCATTTTGGAGACCATCCCTCTGTCAGATGTGTGGTCGACAAAGATCTTTTTCCCATTATGTAGGCTCAAATTTTATTCTATTGACAGTGTCCTTGCCTTACAGAAGTTTTTCCGTTTAATGATGTTCATTTATTAACTGTCTTAGTATCTATCTTACTGGTGTTCTATTCAGGAAGTTGTCTCTGATGCCAATTAGATCACGACTATTTTCTACTTTCTCTCTTATCAGGTTCAGGGTAACTATATTTTTGTTGAGATTATTGATCCACCTAGCTATATCACTCTTGGGTACATACCCAAAGGATTTTTAATCATGCCACAAGGACACTTGCTCTACTATGTTCATGGAAACTTTATTTGTAATAGCCAGAACTTGGAAATACCCTAGATGCCTCTCAACCAAAGAATGGATAAAAAATGTGGTATATTTACAAAATGGAGTATTACTCAGCTGTTAGCTGTTAAAAATAATAACATCAGAAAATTGGAAGGCAAATGGATGGAACTAGAAAAAAAAATCATCCTGAGTGAGACCCAGACAGACAAACATGGTATGTACTCACTCATAATTGGATATTGGCTGGAAAGAATAACTATATCACAGTCCATTGACCCAGAGAGGGTAGGTAACAAGGAGGACCCAAGGAGTCACACATGGATCTCCCTGGGAAGAGGAGATAGGAGAGATCTCCTGGGTGGAGTGGGGGTGGGTGGGGATGGGAACTTGAGGGATCCGGTTGTGAGGTGGGTGAAGGAGGAAAGAACTGAAAGAGATGACTGCAAAGTGGGGTATATTTCAGGGTCAGGTAGAAACCTTGTACAAGTGAATCTCCCACTAATATGCAAGGATGACTCCAGTTAAGACTCCTAGCAATAGTTGATACATAGCGTTAACTGGCCATCTTTTATGATCAGATTGGAGACTACCCCAGTTGTCACTAGAGAGCCTTCATTCAGTAACTGATGCAGACACTTACAGGCAAATATCAGCCTGAGTTCAGGGAATCTTCCTGAAGAGAGGGAAGAAAGATTCTAGGAGTCAAAGGGGTCAAGGACATCACAAGAAATCCCATGGAAACAACTACCCTTGGCTCATAGGAACTCATAGAGTCAGAACCAACAACCTGCATGGTGATGTGGGAGTCCATTTTGTGTGTTGTGATTACCATCAATGAATAAAGAAAATGTCTTGGCCTGTTGATAGGGCAGAACTTAGGTAGGCAGGGAGGACTGGACTAAATGCTGGGAGGAAAAAAGGGCGGAGTCAGGGAGGTGCCTTGGATCCACAGCCAGAGGTAGACGTGCTGAAACTTTGCTGGTAGGCCACGACTTCGTGTTGATATACAGATTATTAGAAACGGGTTAAATTAAGATGTAGGAGTTAACCAAAAAGAAGTTTAGAGCTAATAGGCCAAGCAGTGATTTAATTAACACAGTTTCTGTGTGGTTATTTTGGGGCTGAGCAGCTGGGAATGAAAAAGCTACCACCCCCTGCTACAGCATGGGACTACCTTAGGCCCTCTACATGTATGTGACAGTTGTATATCTTCATGTATTTGTGGGACTCCTAACGATGAGAGCAGGGCTTGTCCCTAGTGCTTTGAGTGACTCTTGGAAAACTATTCCCCATACTGGTTTGTCTTTCCCAACCTTAATTCAAGGGGAGATACTTAGTCTCACTGCAACTTTATGAGCCATGTTTTGTTGATATCCATGGGAGGTCTGCCCCTTCCTGAATAGAAGCCAAGGACATATGGATTGGGGGGTAGGTTTGAGGGGAGGTGGGGGCAGGGAGTGGGAGGAGAGGAGGATGGGGAAACTGCAGTAGGGATGTAAAATAAATAAATAAAATTTAAAAATGCACTAGTATTAAAGTGATTAACGCACTAAAATATGCAAGTTTTTTTGCCTCACAACAATAGGAGAGCTATATTTTTGTCCTTTTAGGAGTTTATCACACTTCACTCAGTATAGTCTCATGCATACAAAATTAAGAACTAAGTTGAAAAAGTGCCCTTTGATAGCCGAGATAGCTGCTAGAATAGCTGTTTGCAGGAAGCCATCAGGGAAGCATTGCAGGGTCAACACTCTTAGTCCTCAGAGGTTGTTGAAGGAGCAATCTAAAGAGGCCTAGATACTGCGTACACTGGGTCAGACCTGAGGACTATCCATGTACTTCTCCTAGTATAGATGTGTCAAATATAGGAGACACAGGATACTATCAGCATCCACTTCTTTCAAGAAAAGGTGTGTGAGGTCTGGAAATGCATGATGGGTATGGAATATCTGTATTCAGTCCCTCCGAAGCCCACAGGTGAAGCTTCAGCAAGAAGCCTAAGCTTCTGTAAACATACTGCAATATAGGACAGTCCAGAAACTTGGATTGTGTGCTTACAATTGTAATAAATAAGAGGCATTGACACCAGAAAGAGATTTAGTGGGCTATAAACAGCAAGGTCATAGTAGTTCAAGTCTGTCACATGACTACAGTGCTGGACATGGAGCTATAAGAATTAATATTTGTTGATTTTTAAAATATATTTTTATTGAAAAAAATCTCATACAACATATTATAATCACATTTTCCCCTTTACCAACTCTTCCCAGATCTTCCTTAATGATGCATTTTTGCATGGCTTTATCTGATCCTTCTTTGCTCTTCTCTTGCTCTGTTTTATATTGTGAATGTTTGCTTACATTGGAAACAAATTCCAGAAAGAAGAACTAGCTCTCTAAGGATGCTCTTCTAAAGGCTCTACTGCATCCCTAGAGAATTCTACTTTTCTCTCTTGCTCCTGGTAGCCACAAATGTGAAATGCTTCTTTCTGCTCTGCCATTTACTCCCTAATATAATGGGCATAACATTTTGAAATCATAAGCTGAAATAAGACCTTCTCCACTTAGGTTGTTTCTGTCAAAAAACAACAACAACAACAACAAAGAAAATTGTTATCATTTTTTTTACAGTGAATGAAGTTAGCCATTGTGTTTCTTAATTGCTTTTTCATATTTACAGAGGCTCAATGCTAAGAGTTTTCTTGAGTCCTATCGGAATCTTTGAATTTGAACTTTTGAATACTATTAAGAATCTGAAACTCTTGGAGTTATTCTAAATATATTATGTTTAATGAGTTAGGTTTGAGCCTGGAGGTTCCAGAGGTGGGGGTAATGGTTTAACTCTGAAATGCCAAAGTCACATTTTTAAATCCGTCTTGGAACAGCAGTGTAGAAAGATGCAGACATATTTTTATGTGAAATTTAGCACCAGTGTGTAGGTCACTTTGGATATGTTTTGAAAACTCTGTCTGGTTCTGAACAGCCCTGACATACACTGTTCACCACGATGAGCTAAACCCTCTGAAACCATAAACCAAAATAAACATTTCCTCCTCTAAGTTGATGTTCTTGGATATTTGGCCACAACAATGTAAAGGCTTGACCAATATGAGTTTTGATCAAAGGAAATTATTACTTTCTAACTCTAGCAATGGTCAAAACAATTTAGTTGCTAGCATACATTTATGCACAGAGAAAACATGACAACAAAAGAGGAAAATATGATTTGTTGTGACTCATTTGATAACTGAATCTTTCACACTATGGTGTTGGATCAAAGCATTATGAAAATTCATTAAATAAATTATTAGAAAGTACTCAAGAGTGAAAAGGACAGGTATTATGAAGGATGGGAATAATTGCTTATACTTCATTTATGTTTTTCAAAAGGAACAGAGCTTTCAAAACAGGATGAACAGTCAATCTGAGCAAGGACAATATTACCTACTAACAGATAAGGTTTAATTTCACAAATAAAACTCAAAGCTTCAAAATTAATTTAAAAATGGTGCAAGTTATGGTGTTACAGCTATCAGAAGCAAAGCTAGAACTTTCTTTAGCATGTGTCTAAGGGAACTGATATGTGATGCTGGAGACACTCTGAGTAATAATGAAGAATAAATGCTCTCCTATTTGCTCAGAAGCTAATCTCCTCTTGTGATAATATTGATTTATCTATATATAAAACATTATAGCAGTGTATTGCATTACTTAGTATATAGAAATTATTATCTACTTCTAGAAAAAGTTATCTAAGTAGTGCTTTTATACCCTATGACATTCAGACTCTGACAAAGTATACAATGTAATTCATCTCTATTCTAAACCCTGTGCTCCCATTTTTTTTCTCTTGGAAACATGTTCATATATTTGTTCACTGATTGGGGGTCAGTTTTATTCTTGTGAACTGAGCACAGGATTGAGACATTAGTCATTAGTTTTTTGGTGTTCTTGCTTACCTCCTTAAGCATGAACTTTTCATCACTAAGTTAACTTGACAGGAGTAACCAAAGCCTGTGTCCACTCACTTAGCTGCATTTGAAGGAACACTTTAGCTTACAAATGAGGATTGTATGAAAGAAAGGAACCCTCGAACTTTCAGACTCAATTGTCTAGGATGTACCTTTGCCCACAGAGCTGAGGAAAGGTATTGGGAAATACTGGTGACCTGTCCCTCCTTTCTGGATGCAGGAAGTTGAGACCTGGAGCTGGTGGAAGACTGACCTGCATTTTCTTAGCAATAGAGTTCACTGTAGAGCGTCTATGAGGAGCATATAAATGCTGCGGGAAACAGAGGGCCATGACTACACTGTTGGAGGTTCTTCTTACTAATCACAGTCAAATTTCTTGAATAAATATTTTCTGTTTTCCACTTATAAATTTTAAGAATTTATAAATTGGGGTATTTCTTTGTTTTTGTAGTTTTAAACAATTTTTTAACAGTTATTGGTGTAGGAGGTCCTTCTGTTTATGTATTGCTTTCATTGGTTAATCAATAAAGAAACTGCTTGGTCTAATAGGGCAGCACTTAGGTGGGTGCAGTAGACAGAACAGGATGCCGGGAAGAAGGGCAGACAGGAAGACAGGCAAACACCATGAATCTCCTGCCTAAGACAGACATAGGTTAGAATCTTACCCGTAAGCCACTGTCACATGGTAATACACAGATTTAATAGAAATGGGTTAATCAAGATGTGAGAGTTAGCCAATAAGAGGCTAGAGCTAATGGGCCAGGCAGTAATTTAATTAATACAATTTCTGTGTGGTTATTTTGGTGGTTAAGCTAGTTGGGCGGCTAGACGTGGCCCGCTCGCCTCTTACAACAAGTTATGGCTGTCTATTATAAAAAGGCATGTGCTTCTTGTAGCCATTCTAGACACTTCTGCTATGACTGCTTATGTCCAGAGTAGGTTCTTGTTTGAAGGACATACACAGCCTGGCAGGCCTGTAGAGGCTGGAAATATTTGACCTACATATCCTGACTTATATTATAATCTACCTTATTTTTCTATACAATACAACCCCGTTAATGTATTACTATTAGTGGTTCATATTGCTGTCCTGAGAAGAAAAAGTTTGAGATGAACTGAATTAAACTGTTCACAAGCCTGTTTATAGGATTCCCTCTGGCACTAGAAAAACAGTTATTTTTTCTATTATTGCCAGAATTTTCAATCTTCGTGAAACCTCAACCTCTGATCTGATAATTACTTGTCTTTCAGTTACTCTCTTCCTTAACATGTAAATTAAATTGCCTTGCCCTTAATTTCACATGCAATATGTGAAATAACTACATTCTACTAAGATATTTAGAAATTTACTGAAAAATATTTAAAGGATTTCACTTTCTATAGTTATAACATCCATCCATCTGTTTCTCTGTTCTTTCCCCTGCTGTAGCACGATTAATAAAAACCCAGAGATAGAAATTGGAGTTCAACCTGAAGGTCAGAAAAGCAAAAAAGGCAGCCACTGGCTCTTATCTCTACAGCAGTCTGAAATGATCATCCTACCTCCAGGAATCTCAGAATGAGACTGTGTCTGAGAGCTGTGTCCTTCTGTCTTATACACCTCTCCAGTGCTGGTATTAAAGACATGTACCACTACCACCTGGTTTCTATGGCAAACTAACATGGCTACTGGGATTAAAAGTATATGTCACCACTGCCTGGTCTGTAAAACTTATCTTGTGGCTGTTTTACTCTCTGAACTTCAAGGAAGCTTTATTTATTTAAATGCAAATAAAATATCACTACATCATGCACTCCCTCCCTTTTTATCCCCTCCCTCCCTTCATTTGCTTCAGCTTGATTCTTTCTTGTAGTCTTACTTTAATGTTTTATATTTCTCAATTGTATAAACTGCTTTTCCTACATTGAGTATTGTTCCTGTCATCAAAGTATTTTAACCTAAAGCTTGTGATGTGTATATATTTCTCTGTAATTAATTGAAAAGTGCTTCTCCCATAGAGATATCCACATGTTAATCTCTAGAATTTCCTAATATGTTGTCTTTCATGCTAAAAGATATTTTGCATGTCATTAAACTAAGGACGCTGAGATAGGGGATTGTCCTGGGCTATCATGGCAAGGCCAAGTTAATCACAAAATTCCTTGTATCTGAAAAGCAGGAAGCTATGAGTCAGTACCAAGAGAATGCAATGTGATAAAGGAGACCTAGGTAGGAATGAATGTAGCCAGAAGACAAAGAATAAAACAGCCTAGTCCAAAAGATAAAAGAAGGCAGTGAACTGTCCTCTAGCATCTCCAGATAAAGCTGGCCTTGTTGACAAGCTTGAATTAACCCCACAAGACTCATTCCCAACTCCTGAGTGCCACAACTTTAAGAGCGAAGTAGAAGTTTTAACCAACTGAATCTCTGTTCCCTTCTGAAGCTTTTGCAGCTCACACAGCAATATAACGCACATGCTGTTAGATGTTTCTTGCCAAAGTGCACTGAATAGCTTATAGGACTGTTGCCTTTGAAGCCACTGCATGCTGCTTTCCAAGTCTTCATCCTGAAAGGAATTTCCTCCCATGCTTCAGTCCTTGCTCAGATCTGTACCTAACAGTCATTGGTAGTCTCTAGAGTACTGAAAACTTTCTATCCAGGGCAGTTATCAAAGTTGCTTAAGTATTGTCCACCTGTGTTGTATTGGCTTTCTAAAGCAATGGTTGTTTATCATCATTTATACCTTTATTTGTTCAAGCGAGAAGTACAGATGCATTTTTTCTTAGAGAATAATATATTATTTGATAAAATATGAATTAATGTGTCACATATCTGCTATTTAAACTCACCTGCCTGTTTTCTATTTATCAAATTTAAATCATTGTATATTCCTGTTCTACTGATAATAATTTCAAACAATTTTTTTTTAATTTTGGGCCTTTAAACTCTACTCAAGGAGTCTATTCATGGCAATATATAATACTTTTTATATCAATGAGCAAGTGATTTCACTAAAACAAGTTCAATTGTTCAATTAAAGTTATTTGTCTGTTATTGAGATTCTACTATATATATGCAGATGTGTGAATGGTTACTCTACATTGTTTATTTGTCACAAAAGTTTATCATGTACACTATCTTTATAAGTATATCACTGAATAAAGTACCATATTTAAAACTAATTTTATCTCATATCTTTAATTGTAATAGATAATTTATGCATAATACTTTTTCTAAGGAATGCAAGAAAAGCCAGAATACATCAGTGCTGCGGGAGCTACTTCCACTCCTTCAGCCAATAGCCTTTAAGATACCAGCCCACTGGGGCGTGGTCTCTTTAGTTTTAAAAAAGCAGCGGGAGCCGTGTGCTCTCTCTCTTGCTTCTGGCTATCGGCTGTTAGACTTCATTCCTGATCGTGCAGAGGGCTCTTGTCTGGGACAGTGATCTTTAAGTTTTTCCCTTTAAATAAATAACCATTTTATTAATCACAATTCCGAACTGGTGTGGGATTGTTTTATGACTTATGCCTTCACATCAGTTTCTAATGTGTCCTATTTTCCTTTTTTCTTCATCTTTTATCCCAAGTCTTTTACAGTTAATTTTATATCTCCAATGGCTTTGGGCAGTTTGAAACCTGTAAAGTAAATCACATTAATTAAGAAGCTGATAGAGGTCTGCTTACTTTTCTGGTGGAATTAATCTTTCTTTCATGGAGGATATCAATTTTGCCTTTTAGTTTACTCCTCTGGGGTTCTGATAGTGGAAGATATAAAATAATCCCACACTAGTTCAGAATTCTGTAAAATAAAGGGTAATTTATTTAGGGGAGACTCACAGATCACTGTCCTAGATCACAGTCTTTTGCACAAATGGGGAACAGGAACCGAATCCAGCAGCCAGAAAAGCAAGAAGCAGAAGCAAGAAAGGGAGCACATTCTTTACAACTGTATTTATAGTATCAGAGACTACGCCTAAGTGGGCTGGTGTTTTAAAGGCTATTGGTTGAAGGAGTTGAAGGAGCTCCCACAGCAGGGTTCTTTTTACTTTTGTTTTGTTTTTAATAGTGATTAAGAAAGCCTCCAATGGTGTAGGAGGATCCTTCTGTATTTGGGTTGCTTTTATTGGTTAATAAAGAAACTGCCTTGGCCTTCTGATAGGGCAAGACTTAGATAGACAGGATAAAGAGAACAGAATGCTGGGAAGGGGACAGAGTTAGAGAGAGCCGCTGCCATGAAGCCTGCCAGATCAGACACGCTTAATCTTTCCCGGTAAGCCACAACTCGTGGTGATACACAGATTATTAGAAATGGGTTAAATAAATGTGTGAGAGTTAGCTAATAAGAGGCTAGAGCTAATGGGCCAGGCAGTATTTAAATGAATACAGTTTCCGTGTAATTATTTTGGGTGTAAACTAGCCAGGCACCAGGTGGCGGGAGCAGGGCAGCTGCCAGGATAAAAAGCAGGCCCGCGTACCTCATTACTACACTCCAAGACTTTCTCCATTGAAGAACTCTAAATATTCCTGGAAGTGTTGCAAGGTACAGTAAGCATACAGTCATGACATAAACTTGGGGTAAGAGAAAATGAAAAAAAAAAAAAAAAGCCTGAATTCCTACAGCTCAGTAATGGGTATTTAATTACTCAATATACTGAAAAGAAGTTATACTGTAAAAATAAATATGTATTTACTTTGAAGGGTGATAATGATTCTAATCAGAATTATAAATAGTTTAATGAAGAGATGCAATCACAGAGTGTGCAAGATGTGATAATCGTACTTCTGAGAGCATTTGTACTGATGCGTACTGTGAGCAGGAAATGTGTTACTCTCTGAAGAAGATAAAGTGTTTCCTCAAAAAGTAAAAGAGGAGCAGCATACATAGGTTAAGCATGGTCTCGTTAGTATTCAGGAAAGAACACTAGAAAAAATAAATCTCTCTTTAATGAATTCTAGTCAAAATAAGGATACAAGTTAGAGTGAAAATCATAACACCATTTAATTTATATTGTGAAAAGTAAATCTGAAGATATTTTGTTGTATAGTTTTATAGTTTAATGTATTTTAACAGCAATTTACAGGGATAGCATAAAAGACAACATCAAAAGGATGGATTTGTAGATAGGGCAACTGGGTTAAATTTGATAATTTCAGAAGCCCAGAGAATATTTGATTTGCCAGCTCCCTATGCACAATACAGTTTGGGAAACTGCCTGTGATTGCAAGAAGAGCTGAGGTTCCATAGTGCAGGCATTGGTGTTGTGTGTAAGGAAAGGGAGGCCTAGACAGTTGGTCTTTTTGAAGAGACAAAACTCTGTGTTATCCATGTCTTCTATGAAACAAGTTAAGTAAAAAAAAAAAATATCTTTCAATGTTCATATAAAGAACGTGCTGAAGAATCCACTACGATGGGTAACATTTCAATCTAATTTTTTTTCTATTTTGATAGTGTTAGAAATCAATAATTAACTTTGGATTGCTAAAATTAACTTTCTTTGGGATTTTGAAATTTACCCATGCAGATATTTTAATTAACAGGTTTCCTTATTTTTATATAACTTCTTTAGGAATCAAATTTATCACAATTTGTGATGCTATTTGCATGCAAACACCACCTAACTTTTGAACATGTGTGTTTATGTGAGGCCATCTATTATTGATTCTGCTAAATCAATTAATGAATTGAGAATTGATGAAACAAGAACAACTTAAAAATAATCTTCAAGTATTGATTTCTGGGTAAGAAGGTACTGAATGTATGCCTACATCTGCTACATATGCTATTCATGTGGCAAGTGGTGAAAACAAAGATGTTTTCATGAAGAGAATTTAAACCCTACTTCTCTGTCTTGTCTATGAGATTTAACTCTTTCTGCCTTCCCAAGTCTTCTTAAGTTAGTATAAGACAGAAAGACCTCTTCTACTAAAGAACCTTCATTTTTCTTGAAGCATGTTGAGTTTATGATTATCTTAGCAGTTAATGTACCATGTCATAATGACCTGCTATTTGTCTACTTCATGATATCCAGATCTTCCTTATGTATAGAATTGTGGTAGGCTCATGATATATTCCTCTTGCTTTAATTTTTAAAGTTAGCCAGGCCTCCTTGGGTGTTACTTTTAGGTACTTAGGAACTACCCCATAGATCCTTTAGTTTTTTTTCTCTAACAATTTTGCTATCTGCTTTGGTGAGTCAGGATATTTCTGATCATGTGACTTCCCTTAGAAGCATAGGAAGCCTGTCCCCCTCTCTTGGCTCTTCCTATCAAGATGTGCGTTGGTTAAAGTCTAATTGTTAGAGGCTCCACATCTTTCTAGATCAGGAGAGATTTTGCAGAGAAGTAGGTCTCTTTTCCAGGACTCATCATTCCCTGACTTCTGACTGACTTAGCACATCACAAACAAAATAAGCAATTTATCAGTTTTGTTGTTATTTTCAGCTATATTCAGATAAATGTTAAACCAAAACACCAAACATTTTTAAATGAAGTCTGATTGCTTTTTAAGATTCTGTTTCCCAAATAGTTAAAATGCAAATAGCTAGCTATCTTAACTAAACATTATTTTTGAAAAGTCAGTTCCCATAAATATTACCTTAAGTAGAAAATATCAAAAGAAAATCCTATTGAATTAAGGAGATCTTTTGTAGCAATGTATTGATTTTAAACTTAAAATTTGAATGATCATTAATATCCATGCATATGTTAGCCTTAGGTATCATTAGCACATTCTTTGATTAACTAAGACCTTCTACTCTATTTAATTTTTTTGAGTTTATCCTTGTCATATATATTTCATCTAAGTAAAAATCAGTAATTTCATTTTAGAACAAATTGTTTTTACTCTGCAACAACTTTTCTTATTTGAAATATTCCATTTCCTCTTTAATCCATTTTTAAAGAAAAATATAACCTTGTACTTTCTTAAAAAATCTTTCTTAAAATTTTTGTCTTTCCCACATACTGTTTCCTTCTTACTTTATTTTCTTCCTTAATAATAAGATACAACAACATAAAATTTACCAAGTTGTTAAAGAGATTTGAATCCAAATTATATTTTTTACAAAATGAAATTGCTGTTTTGCGTATTGTTAATGGTGTTGTTTGTTGCAAGATCATGAGATCTTGTGCCTTAGGTATCTTCAAAGACATTTCTAAACATTTCCTTGTCCTTAAAATAGTTTCAGATTCTATGAGAGGATCTAGCAAATATATCACTGAATTTGATTAGTAGGCACTATAAATGAGATTAAAAAAGGGAAGATATGCAGAAAAACAAAAATCTTTATATTAACCCCATAATTGCGGGTTTAAGTACAGATGGTCTTTGGCCTTGTTATTGTTCTATCATTGATATAAGAGAGCTTGGGTTTTGTGGGTGTTAAGATGTTTAACCACCATCACCCCATTTCTTACTAGTCTGATCACTGCTCTGTACATTCTCATTCCATGAGTCCCACATATTTCATACTTGTATGTTACCTTTAAAATTTTATGCATTTTCAAAGCAAGGGTACCAAATACCAATGAAAACAGATGGCTCAGCTGATCCAGCATCTCAGAATGCTTCTGTTACAGTCTGCTTAGAATTCTGCATCCAACAAAGCTTCAAGGCTTCTGGGTGAGATAATACAGTCCCACCAAATAGTCTAGCCAAGACCAAACAATTATCCTGATTTTTTAAAAGGTTCATTTAAAAATATCAACACCCAATGACAATAGAAAATATTCTAGAAAATGATGCCCATATTTCCAAAAGACAGACTATATTTTTTAAGAAGTGTTTGGTTAAAAGTTGTTATTGGTAATGCTCAGGAAAAAAAAAAACTGTGAACATAGAGGATTAATTCAAGGATCTTGTTCTAAAAAGAAAAAGGGAGATATAGAAATGATAGGATAAATGGTATATTATTGAATTTACTTTTAAACTAAAGAAAGCAACTACTAGTTTTAAATGTTTTACCTTTTATATGGATTTTGGTTTAGTAATAAAAATTTAAAGTTATTTTTGCTATACTCTATGTATGTTTCCACTCTTGTTTGGGGTGTTACACTTATCCAACTCATTTAAAAATGTAATGTATAATTAAGAAGTATGAGTTGGTAGTTAGTTATCCATAATAATCAAACTTGCAGTCATATTAGAAATGTTTTCAATGTTAAACTGACATATTCAGATAAACAGATTGTCTTCAAACACTTTGAAGACCTACAGAGTATGACATTTGAAATTCTGTAATAACATAAGACTTTTCATGACAGTTAGACATGTCTGTTCTTGGCAGTACTAATTTTTTTAGAGAAGATAATGGCAGTGAAGTAACTCCCTATGGAATTTGTTTTCTTTATGTCAAAAGCTAGACATCTGAGCAAAGAAACTGCCCTTGCCTCAATTGCTAACAGTATACTGTCCAAACTAGAATAGCAGATTGCAAAAGAAAGCTACTGCCAAACTTTGCCAAGATAAGGTAGGAAGTCCTTCAAATTTCCCTGCTTCTGAGAAATGTCTCTCAGTTATAGCAGTCTTATATGCCAATGTGGATGCCCCAATGTGTTACATAAGAACCTAGGGTGATTATTCATGCAGCCAGATGATCCTGCCATTAGGTAACATTTCACCCTTCTGGGGTATTTGATGGAATTAAAGACTAAATAATTAGACTTGAAGTTTTACTTAGTTATGACTAAAAGGTAAATTAGATATGAAACTTTAGTCTCATAAAGATAAGATAGATAATAAAATACTTTCTCTGATATTGCCAAATAAAATGGATTAGATATTATAACCTTAATTCTTACTTGATAACTGTTTTGCTGTATATAATTTTGCTATGTTAAATTTTACTGTGTTAAAATTAAAACCTTTCTATTTATTTAGACAAAAATGGGGAAATGCTGTTGAATATTCCTTCCGTATACTGTGTCAATTATGCTGTGAATGTTTTAATAAAGAATTGAGTGGCCAATAGCTATAAAGGATATGGTTTTTCTAGAAAACCAGACTAAGGGCCATGGGAGAAAGAAGTGTTGAGTCAAAGAAGTCATCAGAGAGACAGAAAGGAAGAAGAATATGCAGGAGAGGTAAAAGCCTTAGGGAAACATATAGATTAATAGAAATAGGTTAATTTAAGTTGTAAAAGCTAGTGAGTAACAAGCCTGAACTATCAGCTGAGCTATTTTAATTAATATTAAGTCTCTGTGCATTTATTATCGATCGCATAGTCCCAAAAAAAATCTCTGCCTACAATTTTGCCCAGAAATACAATGGTCCAGAACAATGATCTAGCACTCCTTTTAATCAAAACTGTCATCTCTATAGATTCTGCTTGATGTGCCAGTTATTTTCCACATGGAGAATGATCCATGATAGCTATCTTTCCATTTTGAATGATTGATCCTATTAAATATATAGCAAGAAAAAGCAAATAACAAAATAACAAGCAGCAGATAACTAGAACATCAGATCAGTCACTTACATCATACGGAGGGAATGCCTAGGGAAGCCCTGTGAAAACAATGATAAAATACATATCAGAAGACTGTCTGCTACTTGGGCGAGACTAATGTGTTATCATTTCTGTTGTAGACATCATTATACAATATAAAAAATAACAGTAACCTTTGTTGAAAATGGTCCCACCCCTAACTGCAACACTTTAAATTCCCTATCTCTTTGCTGTTCTTTTCCTTTCTGTTAGAGATAAAGGTGTCTTCCTGACACAAGACCTAAGTCTGAAGCAACTTGGCCCATCTTGGACTCTGGGCTTAACTCAACAAGCATAAACAGTCCATACTAAATTACCAATATAATTTTGTTACTCAGATCATTTTCCAAATTAAGTAGAATCATTTCCTTAGAAAAGACAGTAGACTGAATTGAAGACAGACATTTATAGATAATAGAATGCAACTTAGGGCATAGAGAAAAAACACATAGTGAGAAGGTTGCTACTGATATGTGATGTGGGATTTCCCTCTGTATGCTGTGAATACCATTGGTTAATAAAGAAACTGGCTTGGCCAGAGAGGGTAGAACAGAGCTAGGTGGAGAAAACTAAACTGAATGCTGGGAGAAAGGATGCGATGTCAGAGAGAAGCCATGGAGCTGCCACCAGAGACAGACACATTGAAACCCTGTTGGTAGGCTACAAGCCTCATGGTAAAATATAAAATAATGGAGATAGGCTAATTCTAGATGTAAGAACTAGCGAGCAATACGTTTAAGTAATTGGCCAAGCAATGATTTAATTAATACAGTTCTGTGTGGTTATTTTGGGAGTCAGGGCAGCCAGAAAATGAACAAGTAGAGGGTAGCCAGGACCACACTATTGGCCCTCCTACAACAGGTGTATGGACAGGTGTTTTTGTTTCATGATGCATTTTAAGTATGTTTATAATATCCACTTTTAAAATGGCTATTGTGGTTCAAACATATATGTCTTCTAAAAAGTACTTTATTGACCATTTAAGGCCTGAGTTTACCAAAACTCAGAGTTGGCATAGTTGGGAGATGACTAAGCCACTAGGTTTCTGTCCACCTGAGTGATATTAGTTTTCTTATAAGGTGGTTTGTACAGTGCCTTTCTTAAGCTGTCTCTTGGTTCTTCTGTCACTGGAAGCACACTCCTCAGGTTTTTCTGTTCCTCATGAGGACTAAGCACCTCTTTGGAAAAAGAGACTGGACTCTCAGCAAATACTGAGCCTGTTAGTTCCTTAATATCAGACTATTCCATTTCTAAAATACTGAGAAATAAATTACTAATATTTATAAACTGCCTATCCTTGGGTATTTTGTTATAGTACCATTAATGAAATGGGACAATGGCTGAGATATGTTTATATGTATTTGCTTGATATTAGCTTTCTGGGGATTATATATAGAGAGATATGACCTAGGATTTGTTTTTCCGGTGTACTGCTGCAAATTGAGAATTATCTTAGAGCAACCAAAATTCAAGGAAATAAATGATTACCTGCTGGATTTTATGGCACACGAGCTGTCATTTCGCTTTGTTCCTATTTATGTTACTCAAAGTACCTTATTTCCATTTCATCATCCACAGATAAAAGAAAATTCATTTTAGTGGATATAATTTCCTGGGTAGTCACCAAATACTTAGTTGGGTGCCTTCCCAATAAATGATGCACAGCCATGTTTCCTAGGTAATTTTCAAGCATTTTTCCTTCTACCTCTGCAAAAGGGGAGTAAAAGATCACAGAAAAAAGAATGGCAAGGGCTTTCTGGGAGTCTTAGAGTAAAGGAATAAAATGGAAAACTGAAGGACTGTAACAGAGACAATCAATATTAATGGCTTACTTCGCATTTTTCCTAGCTTAGCTTTCCAAAACCCAAATGGTAAGTTGATATTTCTCAAAGCTTTGCACATGGTTAGTGAGGGCATGGAAGGATGCTCAATATCATTCATTCAGTCATTTTGCTTAAGTGAATTTCATTCAGTCATTTTGCTTAAGTGAATTTCATTCAGACTATTTTGCTCAAGTAAATTTCAAGATACAGAGCTAATTAAAGAAATGGATGAGGAAAGAAAGGGTACCAGGTAGTAACCTTTAAAATCTGCCAAGATGGGTATAATCATTTAAAAATATTATAAACTTTTAAAAAAATAACTGAGAAAACCCAGAGTGCTGATGAGAATATGTAGGAGCTGACACTTTATTTTACTGCTGATGAGAATGGCTCAGCCTCTGCTGAAAGGATATGTCACTGCCTCACAATGTCAATCAGAGCATTACCATCTGGCTTTACAGTTCCATCCTGAGCACATACCAAAAAAGAATTGTGAAGACAAGTATCTCAACAAGCACACAAGAGAAAGGAACGGCAGAGCTAGTCACACTGACAAGTAGTGGAAGCAGTCCGAGTTCAATCAACAGTTACATGGATAAACAAATTGTACAAATACAATGTAAAATGAGCCAACTCCTGAACTTTGAGAACTCTCAGCAGACACAGGGAGCTAGACAGTAAATATCTATATGAAAACCCTGAGTAGATATGTTCCAAATGATCAGCATGTGTACCGATGGCTTCTGAACATATGTGTCATGTATTGGGAATTCATATAGAGGTGAAGTTCTTTGGCATTACCTAAAAGTTCAGGTGGCATAAAATTGTGAATAAGATAAACATTTGGAATAATTTTGTTCATTCATTTATTTTGTTTTGTTTTAGAATTGTTAACTTATATTATGTAAATTTCACTTAGACAAAATCATATTTTCTCTTAACTTTATTTTCATCATATATAGGAATGGGTATCTCTGTGTAGGTCTATGCTTATGAATGTCAGTGTCCACAGTAGCCAGAGCATTGGCTCCTCGCAGAGCTGAAATTAGAGAGAGTTTTGAGCTGGCTCACTTGGGAGCTAGGAATCAGGCTCTCAAACTCCATGAGAATGATACTTTGTCTTCACTACTGAACATCTCTCAAGCCCCCCAAAGTAATTTTTAGTCCAAATTTTAATAAATATTCTTTATTTTTGCAAATGTAATTAAATAGCAAGGTGAGAGCAGATAGAGGTCAGTTGCAACGCAGCCTTCTTCTCAGGAGTCGTTCAGTTTGCTTCTAACAGTGTTGAGTCCAAGAAATTGGGATCAGAGAACTTGAAAATGATATCAAACTGTTCTCAATATAAAATTAATAAACACCTGGAGGTGACTCTTCATGGATCTGATTGTGTGAATAATGGTCAGAAAAATGGCATAAGCAGTCCCACAGTAGCAAAGGGCTTCTGGCTCCCTTTCTTATTGTGAGCAGCTGTTGGATCACTAAACTAAATTCTAAAGGTTCTTCCTTCACATATAAATATTATATATATATATATTCACATGTATATCATATTCTTATATCATATAATATGATATTATATATTCAGATTAATTTGATTCAGTTTTAGGAATAACAACATATTTTATATAATCTGCCAATCCTCACTCATTCACACAGCTATCACCACGATAATCCTCAAGGAGTGATTTAGCATCATAATTGTAAGGATTCAAAGAGTGATTAGAAAAATGTTCTTTTAGCATATTTCCTCTTATTAATTCTCAGGCCTGAAATTCACTTCCTCTCTAATGTTCACTACTAGTGCTCAATGATGCCCCTTGGTCAAACTGGGATGAGAAGTTGACTCCCATGTCAGACTAATAGATGCTTCCTCACTGCCATGGGAAGAACAAGCATACTGATTGCTGGAATGCTTTATTAATTTCCTATGAAAATATATCACTTTAAGACTTGTGTTTTTTTGTTCTTTTTTTTTCTTTAAGGGAAATATCAGCAGCTAATATTAAGCTTATAAAACAAAAGTAAATATGTACCCCACTTAAATGTACCTTGCATTTATATAACTGAGCATACATATTCATTTGGGTTTTATGGTCATGTAAATAAATGCTTTAACTGACTGAAAATAACTGAATATATCTGTGTTGATGTCTTCTGTTTCTACAACTAGTAGCACTAAACCATGCAGAAATTTTTGATTATGAAGATTAGAAATATGTTAAGACAGAAATAAAGATACAATTCAGGAGGAAATGTTAATACACTACAAAGATGTGCTCAAAGGAGGCTAAAGAAAATTGGGGTTTTCGAGGGTATAAAACAAGCTGTTGCATAAATGCTTCTAAACAAGATAGCTACTTATTTTATATTAACGTTTAGATAACTTTATACCAAAAATTAAAGATATCCAATAATTTAAATGTCAAACTGTATGAGAGTCATAGACATCAATGTAGAAAAGCTCTTTATTTTGTAAAGAGTGTTTTAGAATTAGGGGCATGTAAAAGTTTTCTACTTAAATTTCAAGTGTCGGGTGGTGGTGGCACACGCCTTTAATCCCAGCACTCAGGAGGCAGACAGGTGGATTTTTGTGAGTTTGAGGCCAGCCTGGTCTACAAGAGCCAGTTCCAGGACAGGCTTCAAAGCTACAGAGAAACTCTGTCTTGAAAAACCAAAAAAAAAAAAAAAAAAAAAAGACAAAGGAAAACTTGATGGAATTTCCCTCTGTATGCTGTGATTACCATTGGTTAATAAAGAAACTGCTTTGGATCTACAGCAGAGATAAAGGGGAAAAGAGTTAAGCTGGGCAAACTAAACTGAATGATGGGAGAAAGGAGGTGGAGTTAGGGAGAAACCATGGATCCCTTGCTAGAGACAGATGTGCTGATACTTTGCTGGTAGGCTACGACCTTGTGGTGATGCACAGATTAATGAAGATGGGTTAAATTAATATGAAAGAGTTAGCCAATAAGAAGCTAGAGCAAATGGACCAAGCAGTGATTTAAATAATATAGTTTCTGTGTGATTATTTCAGGGTTGAACAGCCAAAAACCAACAAATGGCTCTCCTTACAACAGATTTGGTAATTTAAAAATTCAAATTAGCAGAGTGAAATATAAAGAGTATTCTGTAAGACACACTGGTAAAATGCTCCAAAAATTATTTTCTAAACAAATTAAAATCTACTGCATACAAATAGTCTAAAAATATATGTACAATAGCCAGAGGCATTTAAGAATGAAGCTGGCAGAATATGTGAATGTTTGGATTTTGCTTCTTAATAACATTTTTGTTGAGGCATTTTTTTCCATACATAAGCTATTTAAAAAAAAATACTCTCCAAAACATTTGGTTGGCATAACAGCAAAAGCAATTAAAATGAAGTCTCTCTTCAAATTAACCTTTTGCTGACATTGCAGATTGAAATAAGATGAGCTGATTCTAACTGGGCTTCAGGCATACACTTCACATATGTGTTTCTACAAGAGGTCAGAGTTTCAGGGCTTTGGAATCAGAATGTCCAGAAGGGAATATTGACCCTCACATCCTCTGAAGTGTGGAGAAAATTATAAAACCCGACAGAAATTATGCACCTTGTGAAAAGTAATCTTCATGTGTTACTGATATCCTTGGACCTTGAAAATAGCTTTATTGCCTTTCACCTTGTCTGAACTTGTAGCTCACAATGAATTAATTTATTTGTGACCACATAAAAGCCACCTAGGCCACTTTTAGAAGCCAAACTTTGACATTTGAACATTGTTTCTGTATATGACTGTATGGCATGTGCATGGTTGTTGTATTTTATCTGTTTAACCAGCCTTTGCACAGTCTCTGGTAGACTGGATCACACGCTGAAAGTAAAGATGATGGAAATAATTTAATTATATACTTAGTTATACAATGTACTTTCTTATACACCCAAGGATTTTTAATCTTACATAGTTTGAAGTACCTATATTTTATAAGCACATTTTTAAGAAAGTTTGTTTCTTGTATGTCTTTACTGTAATTAGTGGATCTGTATGTATTTAATTTCCATTATTATGGATTCCACAATAAAGTTTAACAACTATGATTATTTGCAAAATGTATTTTGCCTCCTAAAACATCAGTATATATAGTATCTACTGATATAGACACTTAATTGAATATGTTTATTTTCTGGCTTTGTTGTACATGTACCTCAATAAATAAGAATAACTAAGGAAGAAAATATTAATTAATAAGAATGAGTAAAATTAAGAAATAAAATACTGATTACTGAGAATTATTCCTAAGCAATACTCCTTTATCATTGATGTTATGGATATCTTAGTATGATAGTGTTATTATTTTGATTTTGTTGATTTGACCATCTTGTCATGTTTTGGGTAGATACTCCAATCTATTAAAATATGAGAATTTTAGTTAGTGATATCTCTTTCCATTTTTCACTCATTTTATAAATTAGCTAATGTTCAGAGAAATGTCACTGAATTGAAAGGAAATACTTACTCCTGTACTGAAATCTTTTTTATGATCTGTATGGTTTGGGCAAAATAACAAGTACCCAACATTTTACTGGTATACAGGAAAAGTTTGTGGATGTGAATTTGACTATATTAACCAGTAGGGCTCTGTATCTACTACCTACCAACTTTAGCTGAATTTGTTTGGCCTGAAGTTATTGCAATCTGTCTTTGTTAACTTTCACTTTGGGTAATACTGTCTGCTTTAAGTTTGTCCCTGTGCTATTCCAGCTCTCTTACACATCAGAAATATTGATGACTGGCATTTGGCATGAGGAAATTTGCATGAGGAAGTATGTGCCTATAATAATTTAGAATTGGATGATTACCATTTTATGAAAGCTTTAAATGTTTATGCCCTGCCTTTCAACATGGAAGAAGAAGTGGAAAATGGTGATTTGGCTAGATTTAAGGTAACATAGAGGATATGGGAACAGTGGTACTCTGTTTCCTTCAGTAAACTTAGAACCACAGAGAAAACAGAGTGAGACACAATTAATAAGCCAGGATTTTATTAGTGTGACCAAGAAAGAAAATGAATGCTTGGAGTGTGTATCTACCTTTTTGTGATGATCTCACAATTAAGTCAAAATTCCTTTATGTGCACAGTTAATGCTACTGTTTATAATTTTAAAGAAATATCCTGATCACATCTTGATATATATATATATCTCAATGTATACATAATATTACTGTATTATCCATATACAGCTTTGTAGTAAGAAAAAGAACTTTCTTCTAATTTTTAATAAGTAAACTTTAAAATCTTGATCTGATGAGATTTTATAACTGTATGTAAATACATATCTTTTCCATCTCTTAATTTATAATGAGGTCTGTAATATCACTCTGAAGAGTGATTCTTCATAGAAAAACTAATCAGAATTTTAACTTTATATAACTTCAAATACTTTAGTAAAACTAGCTTCCTCAGTGCTTTTAATATAAACTCAAACTTATTGGCATAACATAAAAACTTTTCCAATGAACCTTTCAAATCCCCATTGTTCTTCAAGCTCAGATTTTTTTTACTTTCTATCTGCCATGTTTTTCATGCATATTTCTATGTGGATTTTCCTTTCATGTGTTTAACTTGTTCCTATCTCAATGCTATATCTTTAATATTTCATTCACTCCCCAAATAAGTTATTAGGAATTCTTCTACAGTATTACAGAATTTTCCCAGAGAACCAATGTACTTTGTTCAATAGTTTACAGGGATGACCACAACTTTTCCCTTGTTTGTCCTGCACATCTTAGTGGAACTCAGGTAATAGCTTTTTAAACTCATTTATTAAGAAATTGATTTGGCAAATATTTATTCACTGTTTAGATGAGTGATTTAAGTATTTGCTCCTGAAGTTTACATATGCACAAAAATGGCTGGTTTTTTTTTCATTTCTTTGCCACCACAGAATAGAGTGTAGGAGATTTTCCCATGTGTAGAATTCATCAGGACACTTTACCTGCAGAATTTAAAATAAGTCATTATGTTATTATGAAATAGTTTCATACCAAGAAGATCCATATGTATTTTTCATAGCATCAAAATTATGAGCTGCTGCTCCATGCTTCATTGCTGCTGCCCTTTGGCATAGAGTGGATCCATAGATGTTCCTTTGAAATAATCTCACCTTTTTTGCACACAGCATTCATTATATATTATTCTTGATAACCAGCTTGTTCTTCACACTTAGACTGTGACATTGGACAAACCTACTTTCCCTGCTCTGAAGGAGACTGCGCTGCAGGAAGAGGCTGAATGAGTTAGGGAAAATCTTATATAATCTTTTGTAAAGTAGAAATTTTTCTTTTGAATGTAAGGAAACGAATTATTCCTGGATTATTTTCAAACTGTAGCCACAAGCATCTTTGCTGCTGTTTCATGATGCCTGTGTGCTCTACACGGTATCTGGCATTTGATCCTGATTATTTCGTGTTCAGCTCTACATGCCATTGAAAAATGACATTGGATCATAGATTGTGCTTTCTCTTATTATACGTGTAAGAGCTTCATTGCTAATGACAACTATAACTGGTGTTAAGCAGCTTACACTGTGACCATGCTATGTATGTTGGTAGAAAGAAGAAAAATAGCTCTAAGCTAATGAACTCCAAAGTGTTATGTAACAAATGAAGCAACTAGGATTGATTCCATGAGACAAGGTTATTGAATTTTAAATTAGGGAGGTTTAGTGGGTCAATTAATTATTTAATGTGATACTAAGCTCTGGATTTTTCACAAGTCAACATAGTGACTCATGTTACATGCGAAATGTAGCTTCTTTTGTTAAAGACAAGTTCTGTATCCTGATGCCTTCTGTGACTCAGGGAACATCTGAGATCCCATCTGGCATCTCAAATTATGTTTCAGTGGCACAACAAAATGATTATGAAAAATCTTGTCTTTGAAAGTCATTGCAAAATTTGTGGCTAGTGGTCACAGACGGGCAAAGATATATTTAAAGCATTGCAAATCAAAGTTTCACAGTGTTCAAACTGAATCTGCAGACTGTGAGACCATAGAGCACCATCAAACTTCACTTGAAGAAGTGAATCAAATGCTTATCGAAGACTGGACTACCATACTCTGTTAGCAGAACAGAAGTATTGTGTTAGTTCCTCCTTTGCCTTTGTCATCTTTGCTTCTCTATTGTGCCGGCTTAATGTTGGCTCAGCCTAACAACAAGTGAACAGAGGAAAGTGTGGTGAAAGTGTGAATGTTATGGGCATGTTGCTTTTTTCTCTCCAGTGTTCTAAGTAAGGCTATGCAGAAACCTCTAGCATTCTATGTATGACTATTCAGAAAAGTTACCCTTTCTTGTTTCACTTTTTATTTAAGAGATGTGAGATATGTTTTATTTTTAATTGTGTATGTTTCTGCATGTGTATATACCATATTTGTGTGGGCTACCATAGAGTCAAAGGAGGGTATTGAATCCTGTGGGCTGGGATACAGAGAGTTTCAAGGATCTATGGTATTCTGAAATGGCAGCTAGTGCTCATAAACAGTAGGCCATCTCTCCAGCTCCTTCTCCTTCCATTATTGATAGCAAGTTACACTATAAGAGCAATGACATTATGAATATCTATTATAATATGTAACTTTAAAATAAATTTATTTAATCCTTATAAGAATCCCATGAATAGCTTTATTTTTACGTGAGAAAACTGGGGATTAGAGCAAATTGGTATTTTTTTTCTATATCGAAGCAACAACTACTATTGTAACTAAATTTATTAGTTTTAGAATTTTATATCTGTAGTTTCAGAAAGCAGATTATTCTAAAACAAATAAACGCAAACTTTCCCACACTGGTTTTGGAGTGTGAGGTTTTCGGAAGTGCCAGATCCCTTGTGTTGTGAGATTTTATGCAAAAAATATTCCAAAAAACTTTCAATTTAACATTGAAGAGACCCGCACAATGATGTCCAAAGACAGAACATGTCTTTGTATGTATATGTACAATATGCATATGTACAATATGTAGAGAGAGTTATATGAACAATATATATTGTTAATAATCATGTAAGGGAAATTATATGGGCAGGCCAATAGGATCAGGTACACCTCCCTCTGTCTGTGATACCTGTAAGTGATGTTCAGTGATGGGAAAAAGTTATAAATGGAATGGGAAGCAGAGACGGGTGGTGACACTAGCGTTTTTCTAACATTATTGTCATCCTTTATCTTTCTATGAGGTCAAGGTCAAGGCCACTAATAAATAGGGACTGTTGAATTTGGTCTTATTTTTAGTTGATCTGACAAAGTATTCAGGTAAAGTTGGCAAATACTTAAGGTCGTGTGTGTTTGTGTGTGTTCTGATAAATCCCTTACGCATTAATAGTCAAAATTCAAAATAAAGTCTTCAATGAAGTGAGCAATCTTCCCTTAAAAATTAGCATAACGAATGGAAGCATTTGTCGAAATCACAGATTTCACTTCCTTAGGAAGTATAATGTGGAATTCATAGGTCAGACTCCCATATGAGAATATCTGGATATAAGTTCTTGATTTTCCTGCCATCTTTTTGTAAAGAAATTCACTGCTTTTGTATCAATTGTTCATGTATGAATCACACAACAGGCCTGTAAACCTTAATCTGGTACTTATATAACAAGATACAGTATTACGTTGCCGGTCGCATTACTAGTACTCAACATACATTGGTGGATTATTCAGTTGAAAACTATGACTGCGGCAATGAGCCTGTGCAAGTGTTTTATAAAATGAGAATTTCATTTTTTTCTGTTGCTGTGATCAAAACAGTGTGAGGAAAAACAAGTTGGATAAGAACTTACGGTCTCTGACTAGAGACTATCATTTTGAGAAGTCAAGGCAGGGACGTTAAACAGCTATCACATTGTTTCTAAAGTCCAGGGCAGAGAAGAATGAGCAAATGCATGCTCAATCCTTTGCTTTCTTGTTTGCTTGTGCTCAGTCTGATTTTAACACTTTTGCACAATTCAGGAGCACATGTGTGGGGAATAATGATGCCCACAGTGGTCTGGGTTTTCTTATATCTACTAACTTAAAACAACAGATCTACCCACGGGCCAACACAGTATGGCAAATTCCTCACTGAGACTTTGCCCAGGTGACTCTAGGTTCTGTTAAAATGACATTTAAGTTAACCATCATCCTGAGGATGGCAAAGACTGAGACAGAGATATATTGTCTGGCTTTGGAGAATCAGTCGTTTTGGGGAATCATTATAAAATCAACAAAAATATTCAGGGTAAAGTATGCAACTGATACTTTACCTTTGTGGTTAAGGCTCTATGTTCCTAGAGTGGAGATGGCAGGCTGCTGAGATGACTGTATTTATAGCAGTGCTGTGTACCCTACTTGAGGGAAGTGGTGATCAAACAACAATGATGTGAATCTAATAAGGCTGACAAAGCCAGGAGCTATAAGAATATAGAGAACACTCTTCAAGTGTACCAAATAGTAAAAAATCTCAGTCAGAAATTTGGGTTCACGTAGATACAAACATCATAATGTACTATGGACTGCAATACCAGTCAAGACACACATAAGGGGAAATTATTAGCAAAATATGTATCAAGATATATGTTGGACTTCAAGGTCCATGAGATCCCAGAATCTAATAGTATAAATCACAAGAGAATACTAGGCTTTGGGTCATTCACTTCAGGCACACCAGATGCCTTGGGCTCTCCCATGCTTACCAGTATATGTGTTAAAGTGTTGTTGTAGAGATTAGCAAATACAAAGTAGTCAAAGTAATGGAAAACTTGATATGTATACAGATGTGGTCATTTTATTAATTCTACTTTGTGCTTCTTGAGAGCTTATCACTATCTGTTGCTTCAGAAGAAAAGCTAGTGAAAAATATCTGTGCTATTACTCTTATTAATATAACTGAGAATCTTCTTGATATTTATGCTTACACTATGAATAATTCTATGAACTTTTCAGAAACATTTTCCATCTTCTTTGCCTTCATTTACCTAGGGAAGGCCATCTTCAATATAATCATGTAGCTATTTGAGGAATCCAAGTTCAGAGCCAACAACAGAGACAAGTACCATCAGGACAACACATTTCAGTTTGGGGGATAGATAAAAGTAAACACTAGAGTCTGGCCTGGTATTTGTCAGTTTGGAATACATAGTCAGATTGGAAACAAATCTCTTTTGGTGTGCAGATGACATCTATTCATAATTACTATGGCAGGTAACTTGGAACTCAGAAGACCTCCACATTTTTGAAGCTTAGCAAAAGAGGTCTCTACCTTCAAAGAACTTACTCTTTAGTGATAAAAAAATACACAACTGATAGGAGTATTTATTCTTTCAGCATGATCTTTTCATAACTTCCAAGTTGAAATAGCTCATTTCAGTTAAAAGCATTTTGGCATGCTGTAATTTAGTTGGTTTCTCCACATAAAAATTTCATAACTATTATCATCTAGGAGATTCTTTGCTGTTGCACTAGTTGCTTAGACTCTTGATTAAATTTCATGTGGATACAAATATAAAGAAGCAAATGCTCTATCTTGAACCTCCATGTCTATTCATTCTGTGTTACTTCCACCACTCTTTCTTTCCTTCCTATCTTCCTTCCTTCCTCTTTCTATCCTCCTTCTTTCTTTCTTTTTATGCTTTCCTTCCTTCATCCCTTCTTTCTTTCTTTTCTTCTTTCTATTTGTTTATGTGCATTTGTACGCATACTGTGGCCTCTATCTGGATGCCATAAGACAGGGTGGAGGATCTTGCTCTCTCCCCCTACCATGTGGATTTTCGGGGTATAACTCTGGTTGTTCAATTTAGAGGCAAGCACCTTTAACTTATTGGGCCATCCTATTGGCTCCATTCCTATGTCATTTCACTAATATATACAACAAGGTTGGTAAAATCCACATTATATTCATGAATATTTGACTTTTTATTTTTTATTAATGTTTTCCACACAAACACAAACATACATGTGCATACACAACACAGAGTGGGGAGTCAGAGAGAAATAAAGAGAGAGAGGGACAGAAGAATAAAGGAGAGAGAAAGAAAGAGAAAGAAAGCTGACCCTGGCTAAGAAATGATAATACATAAAGGTGCATGATTGACTTTTTCATGCCATTAAAATACAAAAAAAATCCATTGACTTTGCCTTACCCCAGTGTTAGGAGTATTTTATTTTTGGGTACTTGTACCCTTGTTGCCTTCCTGAAAGGCAGCATTAGTTTACACTTCCCCTAAGAGATTGACATTGCTGTTCTGGCTTCACAGATTTCTTCAGCCTGGTGTTCACCGACTTCTAATTCATTTTACATTTGAGTTCTGGAATATAAGTCTCACTTTTATGTTGCTCCATTATAAAACTGCAGGTTGAAAATGAGACTAAATTCTCACAGTCATCATCAACAGCCCATTTACAGGACAGTTTGCTTAATGGGATCTGGAGAATAACTTTTTTAGCTTGTTTGGGAGTTGATCTTTTACTTTTGTTGTAGTGCTTTGGGATCAATCTCAGGGCCTTGTACACACAGGCAATGCCTGCCATTGACCTACATTTCCTATTGCAGCATATATTTCTTCATTATTGGTTTCTATATTTATAGATCATGTTGCTTGAAAACTTAACATATGTTGGTAGATTCTCAGATTTAAAAGAAAGTATCTCCAGGTTGCAATAGCTCTTATTGCAGCTGTGTTGTCTGTGGTTTCTGTCCTGCCTGGTTCTTACAACCATTAGGTCCTAAAGAAACCACACAGAGGTCTACATTAGTTATAAACTGACTGGCCCATTAGCTCAGGCTTCTTATTAACTCTTATATCAACTCTTATAACATATATTAACCCATTATTCTTGTCTATGTTAGCCACGTGACCTGGTACCTTATTCAGCGAGGCAGACACATCTTGCTTCTTCTGTGGCTGGGTAAGAACTGACAACTAGGACTTCCTTCTTCCCATAATTCTCCTGTTCTCATTGACCCACCTCTACTTCCTGTCTGGTTGTCCTGCCTATACTTCCTGCCTGGCTACTGGACAATCAGCATTTATTTAAAATATAATTGACAGAATACAGACCATTGTCCCACACCACAGCTGTGAGTACTTGAAAACATACACACACACAGACAGGCACACATAAAGACAAAAGGACACTCACACACATAAAGACTTACATAAACATATACACAGACACAGAGATGTACAGGCATACATACACACACACACACAAATGCATACATGGATACACATGTAGCTACATATACATAGACACAGAGACACACAAGAAAGACACATAGACACACAGACATACACCCTAAAATATAGCGCATGCTGACACACATTAACAAATATTTTATGGTGACACATTATTTAAACCTGACAAAACTGTCATTCATTTTTCTACTGACAGAAAACTACCGCTCTAGCTGTGTTTTAAAATATGGTTTCAGGGATTTAACCTATTTTTTTCTCCTATTTGTGATGGTGACCTTTGCTTTGCTTGTTAGGACTTTTATTTCAATTATAAGGTTAATTGGAATTGACATACTATATTAAAAGGCAATTTTCCCACACATTTCACTTCTTCTATACAAAAGTCTCTATTCTGTAGGCTGCCTCTGTCTCATGTAAAGGATGTTACAGATGTTAAAGTAATGTGATTAGTTTTAAATATGATTTTCTTTTTCTCATTTACTTTAAGTCACAGTATGTTTTGAAAATGTTGATGTTCTGGAGAGGGCTTGGTGCCACTTTTGTAGAGAACCTCAATTTATTTCACACCCACATCAGTAAGTTCAAAGTGGCTTTTAACTCTAGTTCTAAGTAATCCAATATCCTTTTCCTATATCTTCTTGGAAGCTGTTGGCCTCCAAGGGCCATGCATTTAATCTTGAGGAGTTAATGAGTAATGCTATCATACTCTATTTACAATTTAGAGTATTAATAACAATGAATTTACATATTGCTGCCTTATTCCATTTATTACTATAACTAGAAAAGACCAAATAAAGCTAATATGGAGGAGGTTGTTTGATAACTTCTTTGCAGCAGGTGCAAGGATGAGTGAGGTCACAAGTTTTCTGAAAAGATGGCAAAGTTTCAAATATTTATGAAAATTTTATACCAATGTAGAAGAATATTAGAGAAAATATCTGTATACCTATGAAAATAGTTTTTACAATGAATAACTTCTAACTTAGTTTTTACCACAAATCTATTTATTTATCACCACCTTTATCTAGTTATACCTGCCAGTATTTTGGAACAGTCCATTCAAGTTGAGACATTGATACTCTACACGTTAAATCAGTAGTTCTCATCCTGTGGGTAGTAAGCCCTCGGGGGTCGAATGACCCTTTCACAGGGATCTCATATCAGATATTCTCTATATCAGATATTTACATTATGATTCATGACAGTAGCAAAATTACAGTTGTAAATAGTAATGAAATAGTTTCATGTTTGGGGGAACTGTATTAAATGGCTCAACTTTAAGAAGGTTGAGAGCCACTGCCTTAAATTCTTAAGCATGTATATCATAAACTAGAATTAAATGTTGTTTTACTCTTTCCAAATTCAGACTACTGTTTTTATAGAACAAAATCTATGAATTATAAATTTGCATTATAGAGTTATGAGAACTACTTCTATGTAAGAAAGACTTGAAAGAGAATATACAATATTGTTAATGGTTTAGAAAGTTTCCTTATAATACTTCTGAGTTTCTGAATCTTTAGGCCCCCTGGGGACAATGACTACTCTGGCTTGTTAGATATTATTTCTACCTATTTAATAAGTTTATTTAAGCACAACCCTCTAATATGAATTTGTTTCAGGCTATTTTCATTCTTTTTAAGACTTATCCACATTAGTCAGTCATCGACAAGGCACACACACACAGAGGCACACACACATGCAGGCATGAACACACACACTAACGTTAAGATTCATTATATTATTTGTTTATGCATGCATGTATATCTGGGTGTATACTTGTATAAGTGCACATGGCTTCTGAGGTCAGAAGATAGCATCTGACCCCTGGCACTGAGTGTGACTATATGACTCACCGTCTAACACGGGACTAAAGACCAATTTCTTATCCTCCAGTGCAAGTGCTCTTAACTACTAAGCCCTCTCTATAGTGGTCTAATATCACATTTCATCCACCTTATGTTTGAACATTTGAGCCAGGTTTGAAGCTGCTACAAATAAAATTTCTTTAAACATGTTTTGTGCATCTATTTTTCTAAGTATACGTTCTATGTATTGTCCTTGGTAATTCCTCTACAAATTGAACTATTGGTCATATAAAAGGCATATCATTAATTTTGAAGATACAGGAAAGCATTTTTCCACCAAATTTGTAATTTTATCTTCTAAACAATAATGTTGTGCATTCCAGGGTCCTGGATTCACCTTAGTACATTTTGTTGTATGTGTTGGGTTATTCTTTTAAACACGTGCCTTCTGATATTTGAGTGGAACTCAGCATGACTGAGTCACATTTGCCTAATAACTAATGATTTGAACTCTTTTCTATTAAATATAGATTGCTTGTATATCTTCTATTTTTTCCATTTTTGTTGCTTATATTTTGTAGTGCTTACTAGGAATTAATGAGTTAATTATTCATTTAAAATAAGGTATGCATAGTAAGAATATTTTATATAAATATCCATCATCAAGAGCCAAAGTTAGAACTAGTGACTGTCTTTGTTACTGTTCTATTGCTGGGAAGAAACAGATAACCAAGGCTCTTATAGAGAAAAGTGCTTATTTGCTGTTTAAGAGGAGGGAACAGTCATTTCCATCATGACAGGACATGTGATTATCAGGGCAGGCTTGCATGCATGCATGGCACTAGAGCAGTAGCTGAGAGTTCACATCTGATCAACAGGCAGCAGGCAGAGCAAAACTGAGTCCAGGATTGGTGTGAGATTTTGAAACCTCAAAGCCTAGTGATACATCTGCTCCAACAAGGCCACACTTCCTAATCCTTCCTGGGAATAAGGCATTCAAATATATAAGTCTGGGGGCCCATTGTCATTCAAGACAACACAGCTAAACAAATGTTTTTAAATGTTGTCTAAGAATTAATTTAAACTAATGCTGTTTCCATACTGAGTATATTTTATTCACATATCCATCACTAAAACTGAAAAATTAGAACTAGAGAAACAATTACATTTATATTCCTTTTCATAATCCCTCTCTATTACCTACATTCACTACTTTCTCATACCTTCATATTTAACTTTTCTTGTTCTCTTTTCTTCATTTTATATGGTACCCAGATATACATTGTTTGCATATATATATATATATATATATATATATATATATATGTAGATTCTGCATATGAGCGAGAACATGTAGTTTATTTTTGATACTGTGTGACCCTGTTTAATCTCATAGAGTTTAAGTCTAACCATTTCCCTATTTATGTGAAGCATTACTGTTTGCCATTTCAAATTCAATTTTTAACTGTGTATGAGCTCATGGAGTTGTACAGACTTTGGGTTTGAATAACTTTGCTGTGTGATGCAGTATCAGGTAGCAGGCATAGTGGTATGAACAGGAGGCTGAGAGATCACATCTTAAATCACAAGCTAAAGCAGAGAAAAGAAGCTGGAAATAGGCAAGGCTTTTTGAAAAATCTCAGATCATCAACTCAGTGGCAGACTTCCTCCAATAAAACTGTGCCACCAATTGGATCTAGTTTTCAATTACCTGAGACTACAGGGGCATTTCTCATTTAAACCACTCCACTATCTCAATGCACATTTTCCTCCACGGGGCTTGTTGAAGTCTCTGTCCCTATTGGATTATTGTGGTCATTTTTAAATTCTAATGAGTGCTTAAGTATGGGTCTATTTCTAACATTTCTAATTATTAAAATCAAGTAATATGCTTTTTTATAATTTGTTATACCTTTTAATGATTACTTTCATATTCTATTTCATTCACAGTTTATAAAATATTTGAATAATATTGCCAACCTCTTAGAACTATTTCCCTTGAACTACATTGAATCTGTAAATCAATTGTTAAATGGCTGAATTATAACCACAATGAATCTTCCAGTTAGTCTACATTTTCCATTATTTATTTATTTATTTTATAAAAGTTTTATGGTGTTTGGAATAGAGTGTTGCTTTGTTACATTTATTATGTATACTTTGTATATGAATCAAATTATTAAATATTTGGTTGGAAACTCTTGTTGCCAGTGTACCAAATAAAATTGGATTTTTCATATAAATCTAACATCTTTTGTTGTTTGTTTGTTTTTCAAGACAAGGTTTCTCTGTAGCTTTGGAGCCTATCCTGGAACTAGCTCTTGTAGACCAGGCTGGCCTCGAGCCCACAGAGCTCTGCCTGCCTCTGCCTCCCAAATGCTGGAACATATCTTTTAAATGATCACAATAGGATTAGTAGTTTTCTATATCCCATAGAACTTTCTATGCAAAAATACTGTATGCTAAGATGTTAAAAAATTTATTTTTCTCTCTCATTTTAATTATTTATATTTCTTTTAACTGTCTTTTTAAAGTGGTTGAGTGTTCTATATTAGTATTAAATTAGAACAATGAGTGTGAACAAACTCATCTTATTCCCCATAAACCTAGGGGAAGTATTTAATATACTACCTCAAATGTGAAAGTAGTGATGTAATTCAAGATTTTGTTTAGTAATAAGTCCAGCGGCACAAACAGGCCATGCTCAGCCACCTATCCCAATATGCCAATTAATGAGGTGTGTTTTGGCAAATAGAGAAAGAGAAAGTATTCAGTTCATCAGAGTACACTGGAAAGAACAAATCTAGGTCTGTTTTTTGGGTGTTGACATAAAAACTTTAAACTTTAAGTAAAAAAGGAATTGTGGCAATGGTCAAATTGTATGAAACATTAAGCAGTTTTTGATCATTCCCTGGTTGTGTTTTTCATTGTGTCATTGCCACTTCTTCAAAGTGTTTCTTAGCTCTTATTACTGCTGTTGCTTAGTAGGGATGCCACTTTGGCTTCTAAAAGAAGATTGAGTCTGGTTGAGGATGGATTTCACCTCTGTGGAGTAGTTGGTCATTTTAGTCTTTGGTTATCCAGAATCCAAGGTTACTGCAACAAGAGAAACAAGTGTATGGACAGCCAAGAGTTAGTCAGCCTAGACCAAGAATAGGAGAGGCTGATTTCCAACTGGAGGACAGTATCTCTACAGGAGGTTATGAAGGATGTATTTTGTCCTTTATGAAACTTAGTGAATTAGGGAAAGAAATTCTTCAGGTGGAATTAGAGATAGGCATGTGGGGACAACCCATTAGCCCAGGGCTCATCTCCTTTCAGGTAGGGCAGCACCCAGCACCTTCGAGTCTATAGGTGGTTTGTTAGCTATTTCTTCGTAAGGAGAGATAAACAAAATCAGATAGACAACTGGCAAGTATAATCATAGGGAAGGCCATTCTATTCTTGCAGTAAATTTTCAGGGTAATGCCTGTTTATGCATGATTGGGCTTGAATATGATTAATGTCTTTGGGAAGGACCCACACAATTAAAAAAAAGGTTTACATGATCTAAACCTGTCAATCAAAATGAGAAGTTACACATACCCAGATCACAACAATTCTTCAAGAACTAAGATAAGAAATACCTGAGATACCATCAATGATTTTTGAGCTGAGTATCTATTCTAGCCTGTCTTGTTCCATAGAGCGTGCTTTATGCTTTCATCCACCTTTAATGCATTTTTACTTTGCCTACTATTGGTTTGTGTCTTGTCCAATTTGTTGTTCAAGAAACAGATAACATGAAAATTGTGTCATGGGATACCCTAAGACCTTCCAATAATATCAGGTTTAGAAGAGAGGCCTTTTGATCTCTAACTTTGAAGGGAGATGACATATATTAGACAGGCAGCTCTTGACTGACTAATATGCTTGTGTCGAGCCAATAGGAGTTTGATCCAAAATAAAAGGACAGACAAAAACAAAGGCAGGGATGCCAGGTTTTCATTTTGTAAGTTTGTATGGGCCCAAATGAAGTGCCAGTGTATTTTAGTGAATGTTGTGTCAATGCAAAATATGTTAAAATTATTTAATTTTACAACAAAAATTAGAAATAGTTTATTTTTTTAATCAAATATGAGTAGCCATGATCCATTGCAGACTCAGGTGTCCCCCAAATAATATGTCATGCTGTGTAAAGACATTTCATAAAATTTCATTTACAGAACAAAAACAGATACATCCGGACCAACTGCCAGGTCCTGGGCCAACAAGGGACCCTGACCCAATGCAGGTGGTTACACCCAGACTGAGGGACCAGACCACCGAGACTCTTCCTAACACATTTGAAAGAAGAAATGGGCAGGCGCCAATCCAAGAATTCATCCAACAACCTGAAAAGCAACATGATAACATCAGAATCCAGTGAGTATGGAACAGGAAAACCTGAGCAACCAATCCCAGAAGAAGTAGAAGAAATTGACTTTAAATGTAACATCATGAAAGTTATAGAGACCTTTAAAGAAGAGGTGAAAAACTCCTTTAAAGAAAGGGATGAGAAAACTAACAAAAAGTTAGAGGAAATGAATAAATTCCTCAAAGATACCCTAGAAAACCAAGAAAAAGCAATCAAACAGGTAATGGACACAGTTCAAAACTTGAAAACTGAAATGAAGGCAATGAAGAAAACACAAAACAAGAGATGGCGGGATATGGAAAATATGGATAAATGAACAGGAACCACACAGACAAGTATCACCAACAGAATACAAAAGATAGAAGAAAGAATCTCAGACGCTGAAGATACGATAGAGAAAAAAAACTCAGTGATCAAAGAAAACAACAAATCTAACAAATTCACAACCGAAAACATCCACGAAATCTAGGACACAATGAAAAGACCAAACCTAAAAATAATTGGGACAGAAGAAGGAGAAGAATTCCACTCCAAATGCCCAGAAAATATATTCAACAAAATTATTGAAGAAAATTTTCCGAACCTAAAAAAGGATATTCCTATGAAGGTTCAAGAAGCATACAGAACACCAAATAGGCTGGATCAAAAAAAAAAATCCCCTCGTCATATAATAATCAAAACACAAAACATACATAATAAAGAAAGAATATTAAGAGCCGCAAAGGAAAAAGTTAAGTAACATATAAGAGTAAACCTATCAGAATTACACCTGACTTCTCTATGGAAATCATGAAAGCCAGAAGGTCTTGGATAGATGTGCTACAGAAACTAAGAGACCATGGATGCAAGCCCAGACTACTATACCCAGCAAAGCTTTTTTTCACCATCGATGGGGAAAACAAGATATTCCAGGATAAAAACAAATTTAAGCAACATATAGCCAAAAACCCAGCCTTACAGAAAGTACTAGAAGGTAAACCACAACTAAAGGAAGCAAACAATACCCATAATAACACATATATCTAACAACCCTACACCAGCTCAACTCAAAGAAGGGAGACACACAAACCCGACTACCAAAAAGAAAATAACTGGAATTAACAACCACTGGTCATTAATAAGGCTTAATATCAACGAACTCAACTCACCTACAATAAGACACAGGTTAAGAGAATGGATACAAAAACAGGATCTGACATTCTGCTGTTTACAAGAAACAAACCTCAACCACAAAGACAGATATTATATCAGAGTAAAGGGTTGGGAAAAGGTTTTTCAATCAAATGGCCCTAAGAAACAAGCAGGTATGGCTAAACTAATATCTAACAAAATCGACTTCAAACTAAAATCAATCAGAAGAGATGGAGATGGACACTTCATACTCATAACAAGAAAGATTCATCAAGATGAAGTCTTAATCCTGAATATCTATGCCCCTAATATAAAAGCACCCACATATGTAAAAAAAAAAATACTAGAACTCAAAGCACACATCAAACCCCACACACTAATAGTAGGAGATTTCAACACTCTTCTCTCACCAATGGACAGGTCAACCAGACAGAAAATTAACAAAGAAATATGAGAACTAACAGATGTAATGAATCAAATAGATTAAATAGACATCTATAGAACACTCCACCCAACAGGAAAGAATATACCTTCTTCTAAGCACCTCATGGAACCTTCTCGAAAATTGATCACACACTCGGTAAGAAAGCAAACATCCACAGATACAAGAAAGTTGGAGTAACCACCTGTGTCTTGTCAGATCATCATGGAGTACAAATTCATGGAAACTGAACAATCAACTACTGAACCACTCCTGGGGCAAGGAAGAAATAAAGAAAGAAATTAAAGCCTTCCTTGAATTCAATGAAAATAAACAACATACACTAACTTATGGGACACTATGAAAACAGTGCTAAGAGGAAAGTTCATAGCACTTAGTGCCCACATAAAGAAAACAGAGAAAGCACACATTAGTGACTTAACAGCACACCTGAAAGCTCTAGAAAAAAAGGAAGCAGACTCACCAAGGAGGAGTAGAAGATTGGAAATAACCAAACTGAGGGCTGAAATCAACAAAATAGAGTCACAGAAAACAATCCAAAGAATCAATGAAATGAAGAGCTGGTTCCTAGAGAAAATCAACAAGATTGACAAACCCTTATTCAGACTAATCAAAAGACAGAGAGAGAACACTCAAATTAACAAGATCAGATGAAAAGGGGGACATAACAACAGACACTGAGGAAATTCAGAGAATCATTAGGTCTTACTACAAAAGCCTGTATGCCACAAAATTGGAAAATGTAAAAGAAATGGACAGTTTTTTAGATAAATACCACATACCGAAATTAAATCAAGACCAGGTGAACAATTTAAATAGACCTATAAGTGATGAGGAAATAGAAGCTGTCATCAAAAACCTCCCAACCAAAAAAAGCCCAGGACCAGATGGTTTTAATGCAGAATTCTACCAGAACTTCCAAGAAGAGCTAATACAAATACTCCTTAATGTGTTTCAAATAATAGAAACAGAAGGGTCATTGCTAAACTCTTTTTATGAAGCTACAATTACTCTGATACCCAAACCACACAAAGACGCAACCAAGAAAGAGAATTATAGACCAATCTCACTTATGAACATCGATGCAAAAATTCTTAATAAAATACTGGCAAACCGAATCCAAGAACATATTAAAAAAAATCATCCTTTATGATCAAGTAGGCTTCATCTCAGAGATGCAGGGCTTATTAACATACGAAAATCTATCAATGTGATCCATCATATAAATAAACTGAAAGAAAAAAACCATATGATCATTTCATTAGATGCTGAAAAAGCATTTGACAAAATTCAACACCCCTTTATGATAAAGGTCTTGGAGAGATTAGGGATACAAGGTTCATATCTAAGTATAATAAAAGCAATATATAGCAAGCTGACAGCTATCATCAAATTAAATGGAGAGAAACTCAAAGCGATTCCACTAAAATCAGGAACAAGACAAGGCTGTCCACTCTCTCCATATCTTTTTAATATAGTGCTTGAAGTTCTAGCAATAGCTATAAGACAAAATAAGGAGATCATGGGGATTGGAATTGGAAAGGAAGAAGTCAAACTTTTATTATTTGCAGATGATATGATAGTGTACATAAGTGACCCCAAAAACTCTACCAAAGAACTTCTACAGCTCATAAATACATTCAGTGAAGTGGTAGGATACAAAATTAACTCAAAAAAATCAGTAGCCCTCCTATACACGAAGAATAAAGAAACAGAGAGGGAAATCAGAGAAACATCACTTTTCACGATAGCCACAAATAACATAAAGTATCTTGGGGTAACACTAACCAAGGAAGTGAAAGATCTATTTGACAAGAACTTTAAGACCTTGAAGAATGAAATCAAAGAGGATACCAGAAAATGGAAGGATCTCCCATGCTCCTGGATTGGTAGGATAAACAGAGTAAAAATAGCAATTCTACCAAAGGCAATCTATAGATTCAATGCAATCCCCATCAAAATCCCAACATTATTCTTCATAGACCTTGAGAGAACAATAACTAACTTTATATGGAAAAACAAAAAGCCCAGGATAGACAAAACAATACTATACAATAAAGGAACTTCAGGAGGCATTCCCATCTCTGACTTCAAACTCTATTACAGAGCTACAGTAATGAAAACAGCTTGGTATTGGCATAAAAACAGAGATGTTGACCAATGGAATCGAATCGAAGAGCCGGATATTAATCCATAAACCTATCAAAACCTCATATTTGACAAAGAAGCTAAAAGTATACAATGGAAGAATGAAAGCATTTTTAACAAATGGTGCTGGCATAACTGTATGTCAACCTGTAGGAGAATGAAATTAGACCCTTATCTATCACCATGCACAAAACTCAAGTCCAAATGCATTAAAGACCTCAACATAAATCCGACCACCCTGAACCTGATAGAAGTGAAAGTGGGAAGTAGCCTACAATACGTGGGCACAGGAGACCACTTCTTGTGTAAAACCCCAAGGGGACAGACAATAAGAGCAACAATGAACAAATGGGACCTCCTGAAACTGAGAAGCTTCTGTAAAGCAAAGGATACTGTCATTAACACAAAAAGGCATCCTACTGAATGGGAGAAGATCAGACAAAGGTCTGATCTCCAAAATATACAAAAAAACTCAAGAAACTAAACATTAAAATTCTAAATACCCCAATTAAAAAATGGGGTAAGGATCTGAATAGAGAATTCTCAACAGAAGAAGTTCAAATGGCCAAAAGATACTTAAG
>PVIU01016142.1:0-45943 GCA_004026605.1 Ondatra zibethicus | reverse complement strand
TTGCACTTAGCCTACTGTGACACCACACATCACCAACCAACCTCGACTCAGCCTTCAAATGATTATATAGTATGAATTGCCATGACTTTACTGTCCATAAAAAACTCTTCTACTGTTACAGAAACATAACAGTCCAATTGTGGGAAACAAAGACTTCTAATACTACCCTACCCTAATTCCTAAGCATGAACCAATTAGTTTATCTTTAGATACTAGTGTGTTAGAGCAGTGGTTCTCAACGGGTGGGTCACTACTCTTCCGGTTGAATGACCCTTCCACAGGGATTGTCTAAGACCATAGGAAAATACAGATATTTATATTACAATTCACAACATAATTATAGTTACAAAGCAGCAACAAAAATGATCTTCTGGTTGGGGGTCACCACAATGTGAGGAACTGTACCAAAGGTTTGAAGCATTAGAAAGGTTTAGAACCACTGTGTCAGACAAACAAGGATACCTATCTCACTAGTATAAGATTATCTTTATATTCATGTTATAAAATTAATCTTTCATAGATGGTAGAATTGCATATGTAGCCAACAATTCTTTTTAAAGAAATTTGTTTATGGTTTATTATCAGCAGATGTTTGAATTATATGTTTTTAAGTATACTTATATACTTATATACTTGAAGTTGTATACAAACTTCTTAGCTAAAACGTTGAAATGAGTGGAAATGTTTAAAAAGCCACAGTCTAGAATTCGTGACCCTATTAAGTGGGCATTTGGACTGCTTCTTGTACTGGCTGGAGTTCTTGGAGATGATAGGGACCAGCTCTATTGAACGGAAGCAGGAAAAGGATGTGTTAGAATAGCAGGGATTTTAGAACACAGCTATGCAGTATTTTAAAACCAGGCTTGAAACATAGAAGACAAAAGGTGCATGGCAACAAATTCTCCACAAAGATGCCACAAGTTGAGAGGCTACAACTGCCACTGTTCCCAGGGATCCTTTGTCCCTGTGTGCCCAGGTTCTCCATCTTCCAACACTGCCAATGGTAAACAGGAGCCTGTCTCTGTGGCAAGGCAGGGTCTCATGTCTCCCACCCAGTGTCCAGACACAGAGTAAAGGTGTTCTGCCCCTCCCTTCAGCCATTCTTGCCAATAATGGAATTACTGTTCCGCAGGGAGGGTGCTTGCCTATTGGACAGGGAACCCAAACACAATTGGTAAATGCCTCCCTCGTTTCTCTTCCACATCTTACTGCAATGTACTGAACATGCAGGGTGGTTTCTTTCCACATTTAGCAATGGCAAAGTTTTCTACTCCTGATAGCTGTTACTGCTTTCTGTCACAGTGGTGATTGTCATGTATTGTGTCCTTGCCCCAAAATTCAGGCCTCTGGAAAAGTTTCTGGGCCACTGTTGTTGTTGGAGACATTGTAAAATGGAATAAAGCTTTTCTTCCTGGCAATAATGTCCCTGTTTAATTGATCTTAAATGGTCAGACTTGAGTATCTGTTGGCTCAGGAGTTGGACGGATGTCTGAGTTATAATGCTTAATTTCCAAATGTAGTGAGTGGAGCTAAGTCCAACTGATAACTGCTGAGTACCTATCAAGTATCAGCACTCTGATAATGAGGAGATGGAGAGAAGCATATTCCCTGATATGTGCATCATAATTAAATTACGTAAACAGAGGAGTATGCATTTGCAGCCATTTCTACTTAATACTCTCCTAGCCTGTCTTGTAACACTTGGTTAAAAGGACTTTGCCATAAAGCAAATATATTCTGGATATGTGTCTGTGTTTTTAACAGTTTTGAATTATTAGCTCATTAAAGCAACAATAGCAACAATGTGTTTTGTTATGATCTTTGCTCTCCTGTGATATTTAGCGTAGTGTTGGATACAGAAGACATGCTAATAGAAGTTTCTATTGCCAGTGGCAACATGTGCAAATGCATGGACCTATAAAGCCCAGGGAGGTGGCCTTTTCTCTGACTTCGGTCTTGGAACTCATGTGACTTTCAAGGAAAGATGATGTGACAGAAGGGTCTTGAATGCAGTGCTTGGCAGCCAGGCAGTTCGCAGTTCCGGTTTGCTATAGAGTGTTCTGTCTCAGTAACAGAAAAGACCACCCACGAGAGGGTCCCTGGGCAAATGCCCAAATTCCCAGTGGGACAGTTTGACCTTGAAGGGGATGAGTCTTATGTAAGTTGGACTACCCTCATTAATCATCCACAACAAACCCTTATTTATGAACTAATTTCAAGTAGACACATTGAATCCATTTCCCCCCAGCAAAGATAGAGCTGGGTAAATCATAAACAGCTAAGTTATAGTATTGGCACATGGCCATGCTTTTGTTTCATATTTACAATCATTTGCCTCCTAAAGTAACCTAATACAATGGAAATGCGCTGCAAAACACCATAGAGAGTGAGTGTTTATAGAGACTTACATCTGATTTACATTTAAGGAGCATAAAACTAATTGCAGAGAGACTGTGCTACTAAGGCATTAAACCTAAGGGAGCAGCCGTGTACAAATGCTTGTAGGAATGCTGATATAACTGTTTGAAATTGAGACCTTCAAAATTAATTTCCACACATAGAAATAAGGCTATCTTAGAATGTCCTCAGTGGACACAGATGTATTATAAATGATTCCCAGACAAAGTAGCTGTTATATGAGAACATCTTTCTAATATGAGATTAAAATCTGGAATTGCAGGTAGTAATAAATATATCCATCTACATTAGTGTGAGAAGTTGACAGTATTGTAAGAGCAATAAGCGGGCAGACAGCTAATGGTCAGTTCATATGATTAATCGCCTTGTCATCATGGCAATTGCTTTTATTTTCACTAAATAGCCTAATTTTTCTTTTTCCTACAACCACACATGTATGGGAGGGATGGTACCTCCAAAGGTACTATCATTTTAAAAACCATTTAAAATAAGATTCCTAACAGCATGCTTCCAAACTTCTGTAGATGTTAGCAAGTCTGGGAGAGTTTTATGATGCAAAACCCTTCGATTTGGAAATTATATATTGCTTTAATATTTTTGTTTTCCAACATTTGGGGTCTTCTTTAGCTGTGGCTTCACGTAATACAAGTAATATTTTATACATTGAGGGTCTTATATTATTCATCAACTCCAGAACACTGTGCACAATCCTTTGAAGCTGGTTGCATCAATGCATGTGCGCCTGTGTGTGTACAGATGCACATAAAGACCTGGTTTCCCCAGTGCTGTTTGCAGGTTTTCTGTTTTGTTTTGTCTTCATTGTGGTGTTGTCGGGGAAGGTTTAAAAGAAATTTATGGCAGGCTTCATGTATTGTAAGTTTGTCTGTCAGAAGATAATCAGCATGCCGAAAAGCCACATATTTGGACTGTATATGTAAGCCTCATAAGTAATCATATACACAGCAATGCAAAAATGTGAACATTGTATGGCAATTAATAACATCTCTGCCAGTGTAAATATGTTTTTTTCCTCATAAATCATTTCCAGCTTGTCAAAGTGGATCTATGCTGGCAAAGAAACAAGGGCAATGTTTCGATTTTCTCCATCTGGCAAGAAATTTTCTGTTAGATTTCCTCCTTCCCTTCTTCAGTTACAGAATGTATATGAGCAGCTACATACAGGGTGATTAAGAAAGGATGCGTTGTGAAGATAAAGAACAATGTTGAATATTAGGGACTTGACTCTGAATTACTGCCCCAAATTGTGCATTCATGTCACACATGCATATAACAGAAAATATTTGGTTGCTAGAGCATAAAAATGATTCTCTTTGTAGCAAAACATTGCTCTCATTAAATAAAGCACAACTTTCTTTTAAAAACATTTTCCCGTAAGGACTTGAATGTATTTTAGCTTGTTTGGCATAATTTCTTACAGTGATTGAGGATGCATTTAAATCTGAAATTTTTTTTATCATGTCATTGTAGAAATTACAGTACCATGTATACACATATAAATTCCCAATGTGGATCTAGGAAATAATTCACCCTTTCATGACTCAGTCTTTGCAATAAAATGTGGCAGAGAAGACATGTTGTATACAGAAAATGCTTCTAGATTCCTCGCAATCACAAATGCTACTTTTTTCAATCACAGCATATATATAATTGACTCTGATAGTCAGAATGGAAAACCACACACAAACCCAAATCTACTTATTGTCATGTACACTCATAAATAGAATTTAATTTCCCTTGCTTGAGAATACAGAATATTCTCAGATTTCAGTGTCTTTCCCTGCCTGGGCAATCAACAGTAGGCAGGTTTGTTAAAAATGATGTATATATATTTTTTTTTTTTTTTGGTGGTGGTGGTGGTGGTGGTGGTGGTGGTGGTGGTGTGTGTGTGTTCCAGTAAACCCAGCCCAGTGAATCTTTGCTGGCAGCTGCTTGTATGGTTTCCCTTCCAAAATACCTCTGCACTTGGAGGGAGTGGATATTCCAGAGGCAGAGAAAGCTCATTTATATCTAGCTTGGAACCAAGGTGTCTTGGGAAGTTAATTTAAAAAATTATATTATAGTTAATGTGAATGAGTTCAGTAATTGTCCCCTGATTGAATGAGAGAGGGAAGGAAAGAGAGTGTGTTAGATTCTGGTTTGGGAAATTAATAAGAGATAATCCAGGAATATGGGTAAAACCCCCAGAAAAACTTGCACAATGAGTAAAGAATTCCCTCAGGAGGATGGGAGAACAGTGCAGTCTCTCTGGGTCACATATTCAGAGGAGCTCAAGCATTTGTGTATATGTGTGCACACATACATATGCCGCCTGTGTGTGTGTGTGTGTGTGTGCGTGCGCGCACACCCACACACACAACTTTATCCATCATGTAGGTCATTGAAGAGATGCTCCAGCGTGCTGATATTAATCACTGGGAGCCAGGGTGCTTCAGTTGTCACTTACCCTTGCTGCGGGTAGTTTTAGCTGCACATATGGAACACTGTTTGTCATTCACTCTTCTGAGACCTCTAGAATGTCAGGACGTAACAGATGATTAAAAGGATTGAGAAGCAACCTTCATTTCGAATATCTTCGTCTTCAATTGTCACACCAGAGTTTAAATGCAGTTTGATGGTTTAGTTTTCTTTCAGTTCTGTGCCAAAATCATTTGTACAAAATTTTACCGGAAGAAGTATCTAGGAATAAAGGACTGGAATTAAAGTGTAATCAAGTACTTCCTTCTTCCCACTACCAACTTCTCCCCTCTCCTTTTATTTGTTTCTTTCCTTCTCTTCTCCATATGAAGATCTATTATTCTATCATATACTTTTCCTTGTAGCTTAACACCTACCTGGGGGAAATTAGGCTGATTTCTTATAGATCTTTTAAAAATATGATTCTCTGCCTTCCACACTCCATCATTCTATTGTATGCATAACACTGAAGGTATTAAGTTATATGGGAGTATTCAGCCTAGGAGACAAATGAGTACCTAGTATTATCTATAAATCAAGTTTTCAGATAACACACAATGTAGTATCATTCCAAATCATGATGGAAAGCATATGTTTTAAATATTTCTTCAAAGATATTTAAGTTAAAAATTAATTAAAATATACTCAGAAATGGACCTCATACTATAATGTTATAATTGGATACTGTGTTTGAGTTAAATAGCAAACTATTTGAACATTCATGAAGGTTGTGTCCCCACAGTGTGAGATGGTAAAGGAGCACATTGGGCAGGGGGAGCCAACACACAGATGAGTTGTCTACTTCTCCCTAGGAAGAACCATTCTGATGTTGTTGGCTGTTGCCTAGGGAGGAACTGGGTGAGCAAAGTGTGTAGCTTTTGAGTAGCCTCTTTCTTTTTCTCCATGGCTAGACAACAGCCCTATTGGATTCCATATTTATTAATTTTTTTGAGATAGGGTCTTGTTCTGTAGTACTGGTTGATCTTGAGCTCTCTATGTAGATCAAGCTAGCCTTGAATTTGCAGTTGTCCTCCTGTGTCTACCTCATGAGTACTGTGACACATGTGTGTGCCACCACAGCCTGCTAAAGTGTTTCATTCTTCTTTCTTTTTAATTTTTTTCTTTTAAATGTTTTATTCATTTTACATACCAACCAACCCCCTCCCTACCCTCCTCCCTCTCTTCCTTCCATCCCTCACAATCCACCCCCACGCCTCCACACCAGCTCCCTCCCCATGACCCCATCCTCCCCACCCCACTACCCTTCATCCACTCCTCAGCAATGGTAAGGCCTCCTCCCATGGGGAGTCAAGAAAGCCTGGCACATTAAGTAGAAGAAGGATCAAACCCTCCCCCTTGCATCAAAGTTGAATAAGGCCTCCAACCATAGGGAATGGACTCCAAAGAGGCAGCTCTTGTACCAGGGACAGATCCTGGTCCCATTGCCAGGGGTTCCTCAAACAGACCAAGCTGTACAACTGTTACCCACATGCAGAGTACCCAGTTTGGTCCCATTTGGCCTCCCCAGCTGTCAGTCTAGAGTCCATGGGTTCCCAGGAACTCAAGTAGGCTGGCTCTGTGGGTTTCCCTGTCATGATCTTGACATCTCCCCCTCGTATAATTCCTGAGATTTTCTCACTTGTCTTGAAAGGCTTTGACAGTTACTTGCTGGAAGGCAGTGACTGGGCCAAATAGGGTTTTCTGGTTTCTTCTAGCTCCTAAGTGTGATTGATTCTTATTCCTTAGTCTGTGCCTTTGTTATCTATAAGCATGGAAAGCTAATGTCACAGTTTCATTCTTTTTGCCACTCAATTCAGTCATAGCCTAAAGGTTTAGCTTCTAGTCTTCATGGCATCCATGCTTTAAAGGGTGAGGTCATCTGAAGTATTTCTGTGGAGAATCTACTCTTTTCACTTTTGCTAACAGGAAAACTGAGGTATGGCACACATTTATGGTATGCCTGAGGCTGGTACTTGAGACCTTCCAGAAAACACCATTGCAAAGGCAGTAAAACAGGATGTTTATAAGCCAAGACTTTGAAGACAAACAGATTCAAGTCCTGAATTCACTTAGCATACTCATGTCTTGGTTCCCTCAACTATAACCTGAAAAAATAACACTGGTAATATTTGTGTGTGTGTGTGTGTGTGTGTGTGTGTGTGTGTTTAGAAGCAAAAACAACAAAACAAAAGAAAAAGACATGTAAAGTCCTTGGCATACCAGTTGGTATATAATTATTGAATACAGCTATGTAGGGCACATAGCTCTATTATTAAGATGCTCTTTCCATTTTACATCACTTCATTTAAACAGTACTGCTTAATTTACTAGACTTGATTGATCCATTGATAGCATCTTTTCATTGTTAAGAGTATTAATTAGAATAGAAGAAGAAGATAGAATGAAACTTAATTTCCCCTAGAGTCCTAAGGGATTTGTGTGGGTCAATTTATTAATGAAATGTGAAGAACATTTGGCAAACCCACCAAATGAGACAAAGCATTGTAAAGGGCCTTTAGAAAGAACCGGTATCTAATGTTAATGCCTGTGAAATGGAACTGTCATAGGATAATGGCCTTTTGATGGCACAGAAAATGCCAAGGCAGAGATAAGACATTTATTTTGAAAGCACTAGGCAATCACCTTTGGATGGTGTCCTTCTACTGGGTCTTTATTTCTAATAGACTGATAATTGATAGGGGCGTAATTATTTTTCTTGATGGATTTGATGTATTAGGCAATGGGCTTACTCGCTATATTATCATTGAGTTGTGGCATCATCACTGGACTCCAGGGTGAACCTTCTATCCTGTATTTTCTCCCATCAGAATTCTGAATCGGCTTTTTTTTCTGCTGCTATTGTTATATGAGTGAGAAGATTCTTGGTAAGCTCTCAACTCTTGTGGTTACCTCAGTGATGTAACCATCAGCTTAGGTCTTTTTTTTTTTTTTTTTAGTTTCCTGGAAGCAGAAATATACTATATAATATGCAGTAAATATTTTAAGTGTGGAAAATCAGATTTGTGGGTGACCAGAATTTTCTGTAAAGGCAGAGTTTGAAAACTCAACCTGTCTAAAAGTCTTATGCAACCACCATGCTGTAGAAAATATTTCCTGCATGTCAAAAAAAGGTCAACTATAGAGTCAATCCTATAAACCTCATGAAACTCAAGTTATCTTACCCAGCAAAACTCAGCGAGTGTGTGCATGTATGTGCATGTATATATGTTTGTGTGTGTGTGTTTGTGTGTGTACATGGCCATGAAAGGACAGTCAAATATCCAGCACCATAGCTGTGTAGATGGTTATTGCTTCTCTTTTACAGGAGTGTAATGAAAAGTTAGGAGAGAGCGTTTGGTTTGTTATTATTAATCTTGTTTCAAGGAAACATGAGACAAGGTAGATGGCTTGGATTGACTTTTTATTTGCTGTTAATATGGTAATTTCACTCACACACTGTCTTGAATGTACACATTTTAGCTTAATGGATTTTTCAAGAGTCAAGTTATAGCCTCGCAACAACTAAGTTCAGCCCTCCCTGTTGTTGGATCATACTACAGAAAGAGAAGCCCTTTGACCTTTCTTTCCAGGCCTACTTACTCCAATAGGGCTTGAATGGCAAAGGAAGATTTCATCTTTTGTCTCCTATCCTGAACTTCTCTGATACATGTCTTGAATTTTTATTCAAATTACTTTGGGTTTTAATTTATTCAGTCAAATGTCAACCAAGTCTTGTTTATCCTGTGGATTACATTCATGCTCACTGCAGAATTCTCTAACATTTTGATTTCTAATTATTTTCTTGTTTATCCATGTGGTAGGATGTTTTGAATTCTACCTTCTGACCACTGACCAGTTGGAATTATAATTTTCCTTCCTTCCCAAGCATCTGGCAATAAAAGTTGCATTCATTCAGTCTTAGAAAAATCCGGCAAATGCTTTGCCTCAGCTTTTGCTATAGCAGTATCTTCTTCACTATTTATTGTACTCAAACACATCGCTGTATTTTGAATATTGGAAGTGACCTTGATTACTATGTAAGACCACAGTTTTGCTACGGTCTTTGGTCATGAGGCAATGCACAAAGGCTGCAAAGAATTTGAAGCTAAGAGTAGGCAGTTCAAGGAGCTGGGAAGCTGATTCTGCAACAGAGACCAACGCCAAACTCCTTCCGGCTCTTAAGTCCCCACCACTGTCATTTTAAACCTGTGTCCTCCCTCTTCTGAGGCCAATCCTCTTTCTGTTCTTTTCTCTTATTATTACTTCAAAATTATGAACTAGTACATAACCTCCCCTTTGCCCTTGACATCCACTCCTGTCATATGCGAAGATGGCCCATATCGGACAGCAGCAGGTCGTGATTCAGAAAGGCTTTGAAGAAGAGGGACTCTAAGTTCCATCATACGGAAGAGATCAGCAGAAAGTCAGCTGCAAGACAGATGCACATATCATAGTCTATTTAAAAAAAAAACAGAGGAGTTTGGTGTGGTTACAGGTGTAGAATAGATGAGCAAAATAGACAACAGGATGGAAAGTTTGGATCCACATTATGACGACCTTAAGAACTGTGATATGGAATTTAGCATTTGCATAGGCTAGGTTGAGTCCATGGAGGTCTTCAACCAGGTACGGGATAATATTTCGATTTTTAATTTGGGAGAGCCATTTGGAAGCAAAATGGAGAAATGATTGGAGAATTAGTTGGCAAAATTCAGGGAGACACAAACAAGAGAATACCACAATATATATGATGAAGGCTGGAAGGGTCTCAATAAAAGGGTAGATGAAACCAGAGCAGACGAGTGTTCTTAATACTAAGACAGACAAGGGATGGTTATAGATTGAGAAGACAATGACAATGTTGGAGAAGGTGTTAGTGCAAATGTAATTATCTAAGATGGTGCCCCACTGCAATAGTATCATACTGTACACTGTGCTCTCAGCAAAGCAAAAGCACCAAGGCCAGAATAGGATGGGTACCCTTTGTAAAGTCAGTTATGAAGTTCAGGCTTCCTGAAGCAGAAGGAAAAGTTCCAGATGAGGACACTTTGGTGGAGGGAAAAAATAAATAAGTGTGAAAGAGAGGGAATGGGATGGTCGAGATGGGGAAAGGACAGAGAGGGAGAGCAGCTAGGGAAATTTCTGGAAATTCACAAGGATGATGCCAGCTAAGACCCTAAGCATTAGTGGAGAGAGTGTAAGAACTGGCCTTCCCCTGTAATCATATTGAGGACTACCTTAATTGTCATCATAGAAACTACATCCAGCAACTGATGGAAGTAGATGCAGAGATCCACAGCTAAGTACTGGGCTGAGCTTCTGAAGACCAGTCAAAGAGAAGGAGGAGCAATAATATTAGCAAAGGGGTCAAGACCATGATGGGGATAACCACAGAAACAGCTGACCCAAGCTACTGGGAGCTCACTGACTCAGGACTAATAGCAGGGGAACCTGCACAGGACCAAACTAGGCCCTCTGAATGTGGGTGACAGATGTGTGACTTGGTCACTCTGCAGAGCCACTGTGGGACCAGGATTTATTTCTAGCGCTTTAACTGGCTTTTTGGAGCCCCTTCCCTATGGAAGACTACCATGCTTAGCCTAGATACAGGGGAGAGGGCCTTGGTCTGCTTCAAAGTGAAATAACAGACTTTGTTGACTACCCATGGGAGGCCTTGCCCTCTCTGAGGAGTGTATGGGAAGTAGGGTAAGGGGAAGTTGTGGGGGAACAGGAGGAAGGAAGGGATTGGGAACTTGGATAGGTTTGTAAAATGAGAAAAGATTGTTTTAAAAACTAAATAATTAATTAAAATAAAGAGAATTAAGTCTATGCTGGTTATTTATTGTAATAAGACTCAGAGATCTTCAGTATTTTTTAGAATTGATTCACATTTTGATTTTAAAATCCTAGATGCCAAAAATGCTGCTACATACAAACAGTTCATACAAAATGGTAGCTGTATGTTTAGGATTATCTTAGAAGTCGTTGGACGTTCCATATTAATCCCAAACTGAAATTCATCTAACAATCTCTTATGAAACTAAAGCTATCTATTCAAATAACAATTTTTGAAATCAAATCTCTAACACAATAGAATCCAAAGATCTACTGATGGGATACTTCTGTGATGAGGAGTGTTAGTAGGAAAATACTAAACGGTCTTTGTTTTCCTTAATTAAACCATTATGTTTCTCTAAAAGCAGTAATTTTTGTATGAACAGCAAAATAGTAAATTCACAGTACAAATCTGAGCCAAGGTGTTTCAAGCAGTGTTTCTTGACATCAGATGGCATGTACGTTACAAAAAAAAAAAGTATATGGTGTATTCAGAAACAAGGTTGCAGTGAAGTCATGCCATGCAACACAGTCAACCCAGGGCTCTGCACATGCTCTGTTGTTAAACTACATTCTCTTTCAAGGGAAATTTTGAAAAAAATAATTGTGGCCTGCCTTGACTAATATAAGAATTCATGCCACTTAAAATTTAAGCATTGTTATACTTGTGAATTCATCATAGTTATCAACATACCATTAAAGAAGTACTTAGTAATGCTTTACCAGGGATGACAATGCATGTATTGGTGGGCAGTAAAGTTATTGTCTTAAAAATTGGATTAACCTTTATATTTACACTTTATTGAATTAGATCTGAAAAATTATTTCAAGTTAGATGCAGTGACTAGGCCAGGGTCTCAATGTGAATTGAGCTGACATGGGTCAAGTTGTTCCACCTTGAATTTCTGTGAACTAGGATGGTTAATGGATTGTTCCTGGTGCCCTCCTAATTGCATGAAGACAAACCATTATTGATGGGAAGCTGTCAATTGGTGTTTAAGGTCCATAATTAGAGTTGACAAACCTTTGATAGATTTCTATGATTTAACAAAACTTTCTGACTTCCCTTGAGTGGAGCGTTTGTAGGACTGATTGAAAAATTGTTGCTGTGAGCTGGAGGTTGCCAACATGAGCCTTGTTTGAGGTATACGGTCTCTCTAGACCGTTCATTTTTAAGTTTACAAATTCTAGCTAGAAAACAAAGTCTGGCTACTGACTAGTTGATGTCACAAGAACATACCATATAAACTCCAATGTGATACCTGGTTCTCCCAGAGCCTATACATTCTAGCTTCCTGTTACTTTCTCACCATCCTCAAGGTGGTTGCGTACTCTAACTGGGAGTCACATCCCATGCTCCCGTATGGATCATCTACATCAGCTCTCTGATAGTTTTGATAGATCTGGCATAGCTCCTTCTTATACTCCACTCTGATCTCTGCTCTCCCTGGCCATGTCTGAAATCCTAATTCAGAGCACTCTTTGCCCCTTGCCCTTCTCTACTCTTCTTCATATTTAGGACCAGTAGACAATAAGCTAAATGGCCATGTGTTTCTTTGTTCATTGTCTTTCTTCTCTAGAATGCAAGTTGCTTAGGATAGCAACTCACTTGCTTGCTGATGGATTCCTCAATCAGTGAGGTTCACTAGAGAAATAGAACTTATAGAATATGTATGTGGATATGTATGCATGCATATTAGTCTAGAATGGTCAAAATAATAACAATAGCTGTCTTACACTCAAGAGGCTGAGAATGTAGTTGCTCCATCCATGATGCTGGGTGTTTAGGCAACCCAATATGGTAATAAAGTTCCTGGGGAACCACTGCCCCTCAATCTACCATAGAAACACTGGAAACACTGGTTCTAATATCAGCCAAGAAATCCAAAACAGCCTACTCAGGGTAAGTTAAATAGACAGTAAGAGGGAAGGATGAACAAGGAAAGGTGAACAATTTTCCTCTTCAGTGTCCTTTTTATCTGGGCTGCTACAAGAAGGTACCATCCACATTTGGAGCTGAGCTTCTTAGATCACCTAAGACAATCAAGACAATTCCTACTTTGAGATTTACTGCTCAGGTGATTCTAAATTGTGACAGGCTGACATTGAAAATAAACAGTCACAGTCCCCATCACCTACAACTGTGCCCGGAACATGGTACTTGTTCAACATGGAACTTGGTAACAGATACTTATTGAATAAGTTAACAAATACATAAGATCAACTGATCAAATAAAACATAATCTCAGGAGAAACTAATTATTCTTTTCTCATGATTCAAATCGCCATGGTAATAGCCAGGGTGGGCCTCCAATATAAACTTCTGAAAGTCTATAAAAATCACTGTAGACTCAATTCCATCCACACCTCCCCATCTATCCCTCAATGCGTTCATATTTCATTTCTGTATTCAATACAATCCAATGCATGCATATTAAGCACAAGTTCTTTCCTTAATTTAATGAAGGGAAAGCCTCACCTCCCTCCTTCTATTACATTCAGTGAAAATAAGTTCATGAATCAGACTTGCTTCCTTCAAAGGACGAAAGATCCATTAGCTGTTGTTCAGACTTTCCAGAGGCCTAAAGGAAGAAATGCAAGGCTTGTCTGCACCATCCAATTTATAGCCATGGAATCTATTGGTTTTCACATTTCCATATTTTTGTGGCACATTAGCAACCACAAGAAAAAATATTAAACGTGAAAACAGTTAGGTATGTGTCAATAGAAAGGCTGCCTAGCAATACTTCCTGCTGCATACATCAGAGAGTGCTGACTTCTACAATTTCCTAAACTCGGTTACTTGCTTGCAAAGTTATCTAGTGCTTAAAATGTAATAAGAGTTAGATGCTGTTTTTCCCCCTTTGTTTTTGCTGTGAAAAACTGTGTTTCCTTTAGAGGAGCTTACAATTTATATACTGAAAATATATAAAAGAATTATGTGTCAACAAAATGGTGTTTAAGGTTCTAAATCACCCGAGCAGTCAGCCCTGAGACTTCCTCACTAGACATTGCAGAGACTTTATGAAAGTTTTATTCTACAATTCCCTCTTCGCCTTTGCTCTTAGCTGCTTCTTCCAGCTATTCATATGGTTTGAAAAATAGAGTTTATATGCTTTAAGTTGCAAGGCATTTAGAATTTTCATAATCTCTTTATTGTGGCTGAAACAGTCAAAAAAAATGAAGTCTGCTGTTGATAATACTTCACTGCCTTTACTAGATTAACTGGGACAATGAAGCTAGAACTTGTGGCCTTTTTTAAATATTCCATTTTAGGGTGCCTTTATTATGAGCAAGGTAGAAGGTAATTAAATTAATTTCTCGGTATTAGTTGACCATCAGGCAGCAGGGTATTAATGAAGCTTTACAAAGAATTGATACTAAGACAGGTTCATGAGAATGAGAACTTCTCTTCTGCATCTTTCATCACACGTGTGCTAAATCATGATAGGTGATTATTGGTTCTTGTTCAGTTCTTGTTCATTTGTAAAAGTATATCGCAGTCCCTTTGCAAAAGTGTCAATTTCCAGTGTTTAAGTTACCTAGAGTCAATGACAGTCTGAAAAATAGTAGATGCAAAACTGAGAAACAAGTAATTCCTAAGTGTGAAGTATTGTACCATAACAAGTGGAGCAGCAAAATCTCCTACTGCACCTTTCTGTCCCATACAAAGTGTGAGTCAACCTTCAGCTTGATGCATCCATGATGTGTGAGTTGCCCACCTAGTTAGTTTTGTTTAGTTAGTTGCTTTGCCTCCTTGGTTATCAGATGGACTGCTGTAACATCTAAGTATGCAACTGAGTTTCCCTTTTATTGTGTGTTTATGTATGTGTTGATGTGCATATGCTCCTGTCTGTGCACATACACATGTATGCATATGTATTTGGAGGCCATTGATTGGTACCAGGTGTCTTCCTCAATCCCATTCCCCCACAGTTTTTCAGAGTGGCTGGCCAGAAAACTCCAGAGATCCTTTTGTCTCTGCCTCTCCAGGATCTCCATCCAGTTGTTTTTGCGTTTGTTTTCATTTTTTATTTTTTAGGCTTGGCATGGTTTTACAGTGGATTCTGGGTCATCCCACACAGGTCCTCACACTTTAATGGCTGATCCCTCAACTAAGACTCCATCACCTGTTACAACTTTACAGACTGGTCAACTGACCTTTAGTGCAGACCTTTGGGAGATTTTTTTTAGATTTAAACTATGACAGAAACCAGTTGTAACTTTGTGTCTATTATGGGTTTTCAGATTTTACTCCTCTTTTTAATTTATTTGTGCATCCCCACTTAGAAAAACATAGAAAGTCTGAGCTGGTCTAGCCCAAGATATCTAGCAAATCATGGCTGCCCTTGGACCATCTGTGTTCATCTTTAACTCAATCAGCTGTGAAAGAAGGATTAGGTCACTCAGTAACAAGAGCTATTTGCTCTTCAGAGGTTATAAAGAGGTAATGCATAGGCACCTTGTAGTTATGTCTGGTTCAGTTTTCCTTGTAAGTGCTAGGATGTGAAGGGGTTCTGAATTAGTAAGGACACAGGATTGTCAGTGGAGGTCGGAACAGACCCTCTGAGGATGATGACATCTAAGGTTAAATCAGAGCTGTAGGTGATGCATCCGAGAACTGTATCAGACAGAGAAAACAGTGCAGGAAAGAAATAGGGAGGAAGATATCTATCCCGGGGACTCAACTGCATATTGTTTAATAAATATTCCCGAAATGCGAATTATGAAGTTGTATTAGCATGAATAAAGTAAGTCAGGAGCCATGATAAAATGAATGTAAAATCTAAGAATGTAGGGGATGACTCCCTTGAGGAAGATGTGCATGGATGTGGTGAGATTGTAGGCAGAAAGACAATATAGGAGTTCTTGTAAGAGACAAAGTGTTTCAACTACAAGTAGAAGTTGGAGACAGAGGACTAATTACTGTGTATGCTGACCCTGCTTAGTGAAACATTAAAAGGTGGACCGCAAAGGAGAGGAACAGTCCAGGTTTTGTTTAGTGACGTTTATGGAGGGAGACACTGGTAGCTGATACATTCAAGGAGAGTGAGCTTGAGGAAGAAGCATTAGACAGAAAGGGACGTGGGGTCCCTGGGAAGTAGACGTGACAGAAGTTGTCACTCTGATGAAGCCCAATGTTATTCTCAGTAGTCCGTTAGCTTTTCTTCTTATCACTAAGAAATAGTATAACTGGAAACCGAATCAGTGGGGTGAGTGTGAAAGGAGAGAATACCCATCTGCACAGAGATGAAGATTCAGTCACATAACTATAGATGGCCATCCCACCTGTGCTCCAGAAGCATGCGCTCCCAACCCAAGGCTGGCTGGAGCCCTTAGCTTCACCGCTTTGTTCTTGATGGTGCTTTAGAATGGCAGCATTCATGAAACTGACAGGGAAGAGTAGTTAGGAACATAAAAAGTCTTCATTTTGACTGGCAAAGATGGCTTAGCTGTTAAAGGTCCTTGCTGCCAAGCCTGATGACCTGAGTTCAATTCTTGGGACCCACATGCTCCTAGAAGAGAACTTCTCACAAATTGTCCTCTTGCTTCCGTATTCCCTGTGGCCTGAGTGCGTTAATGTCTATTTGTATACAAATAAATAAATAAAATTAAAATGTTCACATCAAATCAAATAACTTAAAAAGGGAAAGTTTCTTGTTGCCTTTGATAAACTGGAGAATCAGAAAACCACAACAAATTGGGAATCAATTAAGTTGGTAAATAAGCTACTCAGAGTATAAAATGAAGGAAGGAAGGAAGGAAGGAAAGAAGGAAGGAAGGGCGGGCACAGGGAAGGAAGGGTGCAAGGAAGGAAGGGCTTATCCCATGCCAGAGTGGCAGATAAATATTGGTCATGGTGATTGAACAGGATTCCACAATGTAAAATAAATGTTATGAAAGTATCTAAATATAATCGTAATGTGTAAGGCTGGCCAGTGATTCATTTCCCAAAGAAATGAGATTACTGATTGGATACTGGGTCTGTTAAACTTCTTCTAACAAAAGTAGGCCCTGGGCATTATCGAGCATGATTTCACATGTAGGTAAGAGGAAATCCAAATAGCTACAGCTTCATGTATTAAAGAGTTGGATCTACAGACCTCTTAGAAAATCTTCAGAACTGTGTTGCCTTTTCTCCCATTGTGTTTTCACAGAGCTGGCCTCATCCTAAGGCTATCTCCTCTCCTGACAGACGGGCACATGCTGATCCAACAAAGGCTTCTTGCTTCACATCCAAGAAAGGGAACTTATTTTAAAATGACTCCCACAGAAGCTAGAAATATTCTCTTTCTTACAACCCTCTGCAGACTTGCCTTATATATGAATGGTCACATCCAGTCATATGCCATTCGGAGCCATTTACTTTGAATAACAGGAAGAGACATGATAATTAGTTTGAGTTAGTCAGGAGCCACTCCTAAAGGAAGAGGCGGAGACAAGTCCTTATCAAACCGATTGTCCAGAGCCCAAGAAGGAAGAAGACAGGAAGGTGGAGAAGGATAGGTTTTTATGTGGGAAAGACAACCAGAGAATGTTCAGCATGTTTATTCCAACATAAAATGAATGTTTAGAAAAGTCCAGAAGGCACATCAGCATGAAGTTCCAGTTCTTTCCTCCCTTCCTTCCCCTCCCTCCCTTCCTCCCTTTCTCCTTCCCTCCCTCCCTCCCTTCCTTTTTATGTTATGTATATGAGTGTTTGCATACATGTATGTGTATGTACCACATGAACTCAGTGCCCTTGGAGGCCAAAAGAAGGCATCTGATTCCCTGGAAATAGAGCTACAGATGGTAGTGAGCACCACGTGTGTGCTGGGAATCAAACATGCCTCTGAACCTCTGACCCATCTCTTCAGCCCAGGTTTCAGTTTCTTAATGGAAAGACTGGGGAATCCATCCCAGAAATGGGGCAGGAAGTAGGTAAACTACTACAGCCTAAGCATTAAGGCCACAGGAGCCAGAGATAGCCATTTCATACCATAGTCCCACAATGAGCCGACTCTGATTCTTCCTCGTCTCTCTTTTTCTGCACAGTAACCAACATCAAAGTGGAGACAGCTGGCAAAGCTTGGTCCATGCACTCACATCTATCCTAGGAGTGAGCAGAGAACCCTGACCAAGTGCCTATCAGCCTGTTCATCACGGAGAAAGAAGATCCTTCTCCCAAAGGTATTAGGGCAGTTTTCTAAATAAAACTGTGACGGGTTTGGCTTGTCAGTGTCCACTATAAACTTCATGAAATTACAAATAGGTATAAAAGAGATATAATAAGCTTAAAATGGCAAAATTAAATGGAGAAATTACTTTTTTGTCTGAAGATGTACTGATTAAATTAAATTTTGTTGAACACCTAGTGCATGCAACATGCTGTGTTATTACATAAAACCAGTAAAGACCCTCCTTTGCCCATCAGGGTGATGCAGTGAATATTATACCCAGAAAGAAAGGAGCTTAAATAAAGACCATGCAGCCTGGGCTTTTATTTTTAAGATGAGCAGAACTCCATAAACCAGGTCAAATATTGAGTAGTTGGCAGGTCTGGAACCAGAGCCTTGAACTGTATTACCTAACCTAGTCAGGATTTTTCTCTGAGGCTTGGCAGTGTGTTCAGTCACCAAAATGGACAACAAAATGAACCTCAGAGTATGGACTCCAGCATTATCACATGCTAGAGACAAGGCTGAGAAGCCCTTGAATAGCTTTTATCAGCAGCAGCATCATAGCTGACACCATAGCTGTTCAGTCAGCTCCAAATAAAACTCATGATGGGAAGGAACAAGAGCCCTTGTTCCAGACAGACGTGTTCTGGTGGTGAGGAAGTGTCTGGGGAAGGCAGCCATGAGGGTGGCCAGTGAAGCATTGTTTGAAACTTCTGCACTAGCGACTCAAATAAATGAAACAAGCACTTATCTGTGTAGGATGTTTTCGACAGTTATGACCCAAACAAAGGAGGGTGAGGAGTAGTGGCTCACGGTGGTTCCCTGGCTTCTAAAGGGCCTTCTGCTCCTAAGGCTCTGCATAGGAGTTAGCCGGGTGCTACCTTCTTTCTTTATGTGCTGTTTTTAATCTGTTTGCTACTGTAGTTCATTTAAGCATCAGCAGATGGGGCCCTTGGTTCCTTTGAAGAATGGCAGGGATTGAATTTTGTTAAGATCTGGTGGGCTGCATGAATTTTTCTTTTTGTGTTTGCAGCCCGTAACATTTGCACTCTTTATAATATACACACCTTTGTTTAATCGAGAAAAAAATGAAAGTCACTAGGGACACAAAAGTCCCTGCCCCCACCCCATCCACATTCTGCTCTTCTTACACAGAAATCTTAAATCTGCTTAGGGGGAGATGAGGCTAGCACAGGGCCCAGACAGCTGCATCCTTGGCAGAACTAGGCAAGGCAAGGCAATGTCGAGGTTAATGTTTTTAACTCCGGATTTCACCGGGAAGGATCTTGTTACACGGGACCACAGGTGATGGTTTGGTTGCATTGAAGTTATCCAGATTTTGCGTGATTTTCCCTCCTCTCACTTGGGTTTCGCGCTATGGAAGACATGGTGTGAATTGGCCGTTCTTAGCCCTTGCCGGTGCTGACGCCTTTCCCGAGCGACGCTTGTCAATAGTTCATAAAGAGAAACACTGGTCGGCTGGCTCTTGCGCCTGTTCAAGTGGGTGAGTCTCAGCTTCTGAGAGCTGAGATCCTTTCCCACCTTAAATGGAACAGCCCTCTGAGAGAAGAATATACTTTCCCGGGCAGAAGAGGCAATAGTGTTGCTCCTCATGGAGTCTTTCCTTGATTTTCTAGCTCTTCAGAATTAATCGCTACTTCACCTGTGGTGTTCCCCTCCTGCCTCTTAAAAGGGTTGATTCAGAATTTTATTTTGGTCAAGTATCATGAATAACCACGACAAAAAATATATGTTCCTTATGTGAGAAACTTGGTATATATACACATAATTCAATACCCTAAGACATCTTCAGTTAGTAAGATTTAATTTATAGATCGAAAACATCTTCCTTAGCATCATTAATATCTGTGTTATAAGTAACCCCTGTGCTTGGACAGATTTTAATAGCAGATTTAACACACAATACTCGAGACATATCACTACGGGAGAGTTTTTTTTTTTGTCATTATACTGTGTTTAGACAAATAGGTCTCTGGTTCAGTATTAGCCATTATTTAAGGACTTCTATTTTAGCTTTAAAGACCTCATATATATCTTAAAGAACACTATAGACCACACTCTTTCCAAGTTCAAGTCTTAAATAGCTCATAAATAAGGAAGAATGAAGAGTCTTCCTTCACCCATGGTGTCCTCTATCTTTTTATAAACCTGTAAGCTAATGAGGTAAATGGGGAGTTTACAGTTTACAGATTTTGGGTTTACAGAGTTTACAATGATGAAACTGAATGTATTACTTCTGAGTAGAGATGCTGTTTGCCTCCGGTTAGCCCAAAGCCAGTTTTCAAGAGGAATTGTTCATTTCTTCCCTCCCTTTGTGCTGACATGCTAAGTGATATATGCGGAAATTGTGTGTGTGACTTGTGCCTTCATCGGAAGGACTGCTTGTGGGCAAATTTCATTAGTACTTGATTAGTACTTGTGCTAATTAAGCCAGGCACAATTTCGCCTCCAGTCTTCCAATGATGAGTTAAAGCTGGACTGAAAATGTGGCCCTAAATGCATGCATTGGAAGCCCATAAGCCCATATAATCCCATAGAGAATTCTCACTTGACTCCCCCATTAAGGGTCTGAGAAAGTAGAACAGAGAATACCCACTTTTCAGTGCAATTTGAGTTCACTCAGATATGCGATATGCTAATGTTTAGATTAAGCAGATGGCGAGGAAGGCAGTCGTTAGTTGAGGATTGTTTTTCTCTTTTTGCATATTATTTTCAAACAAACACTTTCAGAGGTAAGTGTGCTCCCTCCTCTCTTTGCTTCTTCTTGAGTGAAAACAGAAAGGAGGCAGAATGGAACTGCTTGGCTGTGATCGTCCGCCTATGTCTGCCTGCATGCGCCCATTTAATTGGGCTCTGAGAAAAAGTGCTTCCTTTTCTTTGGTGAGAAAGCTTTGCTGGTTTTGTTTTGTTTCAGAGGAAAAGGAGCTGGGTGTTGGATGAGGCAAAGAAGGAAAAGAGGTGAATTTGAAAACAAAAGCTTGGAGACGGGAGCAGATGCTATATCTCTTTAGATGTCTCTAATTTCTTCCAGGACTCGTCAACAGTGGCCTCGATGCTCCGACTTTTCTGTGATAGTCACCTCTGCCTCATCGTCTTCCTCCTCTTTTCTCTTCTCTTCCTTTTCCTCTTCCTCCTCTTCTCCCCCTTTCTCAGTCCTCCTCTTCCCTTATTCAAAATCCTTAGTGCCTTTTGAGTTTCCCACATTTATTTTTTATGTGTAGTATGATGTGGTGTTTTAGTGACTTTGTTTTTAAAAGCCAGCACAATCTTGGTAACCTTCAGCATTCCTCTGCTTGCTCAACTTCTCACAAATAAGAAAGTGCAGTTTAAATATCAGGTTCTATCATTTATGGAATCACAACCCTGTAGGGCTAGCACGAACATTAGTTTATCTCATTCCAGTTTTTTTAAAAGATATTTTTCTTGGGATTTTGGAGTGGTGGCAAAAAACAGAACAAAACAAAACAAAACACTAGACATGGAGTTGAGAGAGAAATAGGGAGAGGAATAAATTTGGGGAAATTTAGTTGTGTTGTTTTTTAATGCAATTTTCTTTGAGATTTCCTTGGAGATTACAAAAAAATGTTTAGTTGCTCTTAGTTGTGTTTAGATATTGGACTGACATTTCTTTTCCCTAACTCCTAGGGAAGGTAGTCTCTAGGACAACCTGGCTCAGTTGGATTAAACAAACAATATCTGCAAATCCAGCTTTATCTCTACCACCCTTGATTCTACACCTAAGACCAGCTTTGTCCATGGTCCAGGGACTTTACTACTGAGTGCTTAGGAGCAGCTCTTACAAACTCTTTACTTCTTAGACCCTTGCCAGCACTCCCTCCCTCAGTAGCTTATTTCCTTTGGCTTCCAAAGACAGTATACCAGGTGGCTATGTTGTTCGTAGCCTTGTTGGTCTGAGCCTCATTTCTTACCTTCTCAACCATGCTTCTCAGAAGTGAGGCCTGTAGGTCATCTTCACTTCTTTGCCTTTCATTTACTGTGTGTGTGTGTGTGTGTGTGTGTGTGTGTATAGGTGCGTGTGTGTGTGCATGCGTGCGCGCCCTTACATACACATAAAATCTAGAAGTCAACATAGTCTTCCTCTGTTAAACCATCCTACTCTTTGAAGTAAGCCTTCTTACTGAACCCAGAGCTCATCAATTAGATTGACTGGAGAGTAAGCTCTGGGAATTTGCCAGTCTCTACTTACCACTCCTGAGCCCTGGATTACAGATAATTCTCATTGTGTCCAGCTTTTGTATGGGCCCTGGGAATCTGAACTCAGATCCTTAAGTTTGAGTGACATGCATTTTACCTACTGAGTTTACACCCCACCCATGTTCAACCTCTCATTTATTCCTGCGTGAGTGCAGGTATGTGTGTGTATAACTGCACATTCATGGGGAGGTAGGGAGAGTCCAGGTAGGTATCCAACCCAAGGTCTTGCTACTGAGCTGTGTCCACAGCCCCCAATTTTAAAAATCCACTCCTCTTAACTCCCAGGCCACTGAAGGGACTCTGGAGAAGACAGAGAGTCTGAATAAGGGCATCTCTGCTCTTAGTTGTCTTCTTTCATTGTCTCTCTGTCTTCTCAGTGGCACTTGCCTCCATCGTGTGTCTGATCCACCTCTTGGTAAGTGGTGGTGGGCACACCTTTAATCCCAGCACTTGGGAGGCAGAGGCAGGTGGATCTCTGTGAGTTTTAGGCCAGCCTGGTCTATAAGAGCTAGTTCCAGGACAGGCTTCAAAGCTACAGAGAAACTCTGTCTCGAAAAAAACAAAACAAAACAAACAAAAAAACCCAAAAAAACCCAACAACAACAAACAAGAAACTTCTCCTTTGCAGGTTTCCATGATGACACTCTCTCTTCTTATTCCTCCTTTTGGTAGGAAACTAACATCAATCATATTCACTCAGATCTGTCTAATTCTTGGTGTTGACCTGGCATCCAGGGATTTCTCAGTTCAGTTGCTTCAGTTCAATGATCATTATGTCTTCCTCATAGATACATTGTGTGCAATACAGTAGCCCCTTTTCAGAGGTGGCTATTTAAACTTAAATTAATTTAAATTTAAACTAGAAATTAAATTTTCTTGTTTTGGGTTCCACTGTCACATTCCAAGCACCCGCTCTCCGTGTGTGACTAGCGGCTGTTGTGTTGCACAGTGGTATTTAGCACACTGCCACCATTGCTATTCTGGAAGGTTTGAGGGCAGTTACCGGAGCCTGGATCATGTAAGTCATAAAATCATTCAGAAATCTGACAAAGATTTGCTCACTCCCTCTACAGCACTAAAACATACGTTATATAAAAACAGAGTACAGTGTGTTAAATGTGTAGGATTAGTGATGGACAGATTTGAATACTAGTCTACCATTGCTCTTGAAAGGTGTATGTCAAAGGCAAAGGCTCCATGTACTTTGTCTCTTTGCATCTCAGTTTTCTTATCTGTAAAATGGAGTGATTAGTGGTGCTTTCAACTTAGGGCTGCTGTACAAATTAGAGAGATTGATGAATATAAAGTCCTACATGCAAAATGAGAAGCCAGTAAATGACAGTGGCAGTATTGTTCTTGCTGGTGTATATACCTTCACAATGGGAGCACAAATATCCATTCACACTTTTGCTTCACTTCTGTCCTAGTTTCATTTCTGTTGCTGTGATGAAATAAACCCAACAAAAAGCAATTTAGGAGAGAAGGTTTATTTAGCTCATCATCCAGGTTATAGTCCAGCATAGCAAGGAAGTAAAGGAAAGCACCAAGGACTTGAAACTGCTAGCTGAATTATATCTATAGTCAAAGAGTAGAGAGATGAATGCATGCATGCGTCTAATGCTTTGTAGAGTTTCTCTATTCATACAGCCTATGATCCCAAGCCTAGGGAATGACAAGCCCAGGGAATGATGTAGTGGACAGTGGATTGGGTCCTGCCCACATCAATTCGTGTAATCCAGGTATCTCTCAAAGACATCCACGGGTGAACCCGATAAAGACAACCCCACATGGATAGCTTCTCAGGTAATTCTATGTTTTAAAGTTGATAGTTTCCAGGATCATGAGTTCTAGGAGACTGACCAGGAAAACAACATTGGAAAGAGAGACTTTTGAGGACCAGCGTTGTCTGGAAAAGTTTCCTGTAGAATGGAAGTGTCTAGGACCGTATGTTTACAGCTGTGACACGTGCGTCCGCCATGATCAGAGTTCAAGAGCGCTGATCTGAGCAGTTTCTCTCAGGAGCTGTGGGTCGCTCACAGACATTAGTGACAAATATGTGTCCTCCTTAGGCTCAAGGCAATGCTGTTGTCTTTTATCCAACTTGGAAAGGGTGTCCTGTCCTCTTGATAGGGATTCTATATGCTACCTTATAAAGGCGCTGCCCGTCAGTGTCCTGGAGCACGGATGGGTATAAACACAGTTTTCATCTATACCCCCTGAAGGTTGGAAAGTTAACTGGTTCATCTTCGCAAGGCTGTCAGAGTCTCTGAAAAACACACTTCTCCAAGTGCATGTCACTGGCAGTTTGACACTTCTGACTCACTGTGCCCTACAAGCATGAATTTGGAAATTCCTCTAGGAGGCATTCCCATGTCAGAAAGTTCTAGAATAAGTCTGAGTATCACAAATCATCTCCCTTGTCATTCTAGGTCTGAAGTTGGTTCTAGGAAGAAAACTGTTGGGTGAGGGGGGAACATGGAAAGTGGCTTTGCCGCAATGCTTGGGGGCTTGCTCATTTTATCAGAGTGGGGACTTGAGTGAGCACATGTGTAACATTTAGAAACTGTCAAGAGTAAGTGCTCTGGTGGCCTGCATTCCCAGGTAGTACCTAGCCCGGCTGCTGTAAGTGGAGTCCACAGTGCCATGCTTCATCTTCCAGTGTTTTCATGGTCAGCTTGCTATAAATTGGAGTTTTAATTCAATTTGACATCTAATAGAAGAAGAAGTTTGATTCAATTGTGCAGATGATTGCAAGGGTCTGTTTCTCTCAGATCCAGGTTTGCCTCCCCTCCGATCTCTGTGTAGACAAGGTCACCTGGTTAGGACAAGAACTCAGGAAGGTTTCCGTCCCACCATTCTAAAAGCTTCTGCTTGATGGCACCACCAGGAGGGGACAACTGACATCTGTGTTGGTCAGGGCAAAACAGTACTCACTCTTTCCAGAGAGCCTAAGGCAGCATCTCCCATTGTAAACAGCCACATATATCCTTTAGCCCCTAACTGTACAAGATTGGCTTTACAATTGAATTACAGGCAGAAAAATTTAACTGGGCATCACAAGAGATGGTCTTGTAAGTCAGTAAAAAAGGATTAATTTTTAAATCTTTGGCTCTTTCTTGCAGTATTATTTCGATCGAGCAGTTGCGTTTTAAACAAGGCTGGTCATGTTATGATTTGAGTCAAACAGAGTGTTCTTGATAAAGAACTAAAAGGTTAAAAAGATGAAATGTTTCCTTCCCTATTTCTGAGACAGGCAAAGAAAAGGGAGGAACACAGAGCCAGTACCCAAAGGGGATATGGTAAACACCCTTGGGAATAAGTATGTAAGTTCCAGGGATAAAGAATGTAGTTTATTTAAATGATATTTCTATGTCTCGCTTGTCTTCCTCCTTCCATGGTATTTTCCCCCCATTGAGTCACTGCTTCCATCCTTACTGGGTATTAATAATTTCTTTCAACTGAGATCAAATGGGATCACACTTCCTGTTCATGAGGTTTGGCTCTGCCATTGAAAATTATTAGTGCCAAGCAGAAAGGAAGTACAGGGAGGTTCTCCTTTGGAAGGAAAAGCTGTATTTCTGTGGAAAGCGAAAGACAATGCAGCAGTTTTGAGAGGCTTCCATCTTTAGAAATGCTAATGAAAGTGATTGAATTTCACTCAAAGTGGGGCTGAACAGTGCAAATTAAAAAGAAAAAGGAGTTTGGGAGAAAGAGTCTCATTTAGAGACAAAGATCTTATTTACAGTAACTTTACCCTAACAGCTCCATTTTCAGCATTGGCAAACTAAAGTATCTGACTCCTCTCACCACTTCGCTGGCAACAACTCCTTCCTCCTCCTCCTCCTCCTCCTCCTCCTCCTCCTCCTCCACTTCTTCCTTCATCTTCCTCCTTTACTGTTCTCAAATAACAGTCCAAGAAAATTGGTGTCTAAGTTTCCTTGCTTAATTCAACAGCATGTGTCGAAGAAGCAATGCAGGTAGGCAGAGGACACTTGCCTCCATTGGAGGACTCTAGTGATGAGACAACACTGGAGAGCTGGGTACTGTGTGTTTCCATCACTATACATGGATTCCTAGAAATAACAGTTGATCTATCCATCCTAGGCACTGGGTCTCAGTTTTCTAGGGGTTTGGAGGGAAGTCTTAGACTTGGACAACTAGTGAACTTAGCCTCGTTGTAGGTCTTGCTCTTCCTGCAGAGAAATTGCTGCTACTGTTGGGTACTGATGAAGGGTGGCAGGAAGGACAAAAAGTGAGAGGCTCTTGCAGAAGAAAAGAAAATACCTTCTGTTATCTATCCCAAGGACCCAGTGCTATTGGCGTGTGTCCCCAGAGTTCTGCTACAGTGACTCAGAGTGCTGCAGGTGAGGATCAGTAAGACAGCACCACTGAGACTGTGTTCCAGAGCAAAGAACTGCAGTTCATTTCTTGGCTCTCAGGGTGTTGCTAAGAAAAGAAATTTAAAATGGCCACCGAAGGAAGGTTCAGGACAATTTTATTAGAGTCTGAGAGAATAACAACAAGTTAGGCAAACTTTAAATCTTGGCAGCTGCCTGAAGGAGGAAGACAGAGCAGAGGAAGACAAAAGCATGTCTTTTGAGGCAGGGTTCAGAGGTCAGCAAACAGCTGAGTGGCAGAAATGTAGTCACATGACAGAAGTGGGTGTGAACTTCAGAGAATGCCTTAGCCCAGAGTGCCAGAGAAAGCATGCGTAGGCTTTGGGCCAAATATGGAAGAAAAGAATAGGAAAGATGGAAAAGAAAAGTTATACTGTGGGCACTCAACAAAGCCATGTGTCAGTATGTCCATCAGAGACTGTGCAAATGAGAAAGGTTTCTGGAAAGAGTAAGAGCCATTTTTTCCCATGGCAATAATTATTCCTTCTTTTAGCGCAGCTTCCAATAAATCAGCTTTCTTGGGGGAATGAACTCCTGGCCACGTGATTGACAGACCCAGCTGGAGAAACTTTCAAGGAAAGACAAAATGGTATGTAATGTTCTGATCTTGGGAGCAGATTGAAATGTCATGTCTTCGCCTGAGGCCCGAAGTATTCTCTTCTTCTAATCAGAATAGCGGTAAAGCTGATGTTTATCATGGAAATGGAAGATGAGGTTCAAAGCCAACTGTGGGAAAGGCCCACCTTCAGTGGCCTTCAGGCTAGTAATTTCTGTCTAGCAACCTAACATCCCCCTCTAAGGTTTCCAGTTCTCCAGAACTGTGAGATGAACACACTTCTCTTGTTTATAATCTACTCCATCAGTGGAGTTGGGTTAGAGTAGCCATTCTCAACCTGTTAATTGGTGACCCTTTTGGGGGTCAAACAACCCTTTCACAGGGGTCACCTAAGACCATTGAAAAACTCAGATATTTACATCATGGCCATAACAGCAGAAAAATCACAGTTTTGAATAGCAATGAAATAATTTTATGGTTGATGGTCAACATGGCAAGAGGAACTGTATCAAAGGGTCACAGCATTAGGAAGGTCGAGAACCACTGTGTTAGAGGAACAGAATTGGGCAAACGTCCCCATAACAACACAGCTATGACAGTTAAAATTGATTGTCACCTTGAAAGGATCTAAAATCACCAAGGAAACAAGCTTGCAAGGGATTATCTAGATGGGCTGATGGAGGTGGGAAGACCTATCCCAACAATAGGCAGCGCCATGGGCTGGGGTCCTGGACTGAAACGAAGAAAGCTGGCTAAGCACGGGCATTCACTGCTCTTGCTCACTGCCTGCAGATGCATGTGACCAGCGGCTACATGCTCTTTCTACCGTGACATCCCCACCATCTTCAACTTCCCTGCAAACTGAAATCCAAAATGGATCCTTCCTTCCTTCCTTCCTTCCTTCCTTCCTTCCTTCCTTCCTTCCTTCCTTCCTTCCTTCCTTCCTTCTGTTTCTTTGGCCAGGTATTTTGCCAGTTATGAAGAAAAAAATGTACAAACTGATTTAGGAAGCTTCACATGACCTGGGAGTCTTCAGAAATGTTGGCCCAGACAGGAAAACCTGTGTGTTTTTATGCTTAAGTTTGATGAACAATATTTGTAGACAGTGATGATTGGGCAAACGTTATCACCAAAGGGAACCCACTGGTGAGAACTTAGACAGGCATGTTCAGTTCTTTTGCTCCCTCTGTCTTAAGAGGTAAGAATACTCTTGTCCTTGTGGACTAACTGAGCATCCCAGAGAATGCCACACTCATATTGTAGATTCTATAAGGTCAACTTCACAGAACTTCAAGATTGAGAAGCATTAGCTCATTGGTAGATCCAGAAGCAAATGACCTTGAGCTACCTTTGATCTCCTTGATAGCTGTTCATTGCCCACCTCCACCTAACATCTCTGTGACAACCAGGTAAAGCATTTTGGAATGTTATTAGCAGATCTGTAGCTTCCACCAACCCCCAAACTAAGAATGATCCCAGGACCTGGGACAAAAGCAGATGTTTCTCTAATTTGCTGTAACCTGCCTACTTGATATTTCCACTCATGTATTTGAAAACTACCTTGATGTGTGATTTTCTTTTGTTGTATAATTATAATAACTTCATGAAGTAGTTCTCATGTGGGGACATGTTATTCAGAGCAACTTAAGTCCATTTTTCTGGGCCATATTTACTCAAATTTGGCTCAAGGATAAACTATATCTTATTGCCTTTGCAATAAAACCTGGATTTTGCATCAAAATCTTTCAGGTGCAGGGTCAGGACCTTTGGAATAAGATTCCTTATGCTTAACTTCCAGTGTGTGAGGAGAAGTAATCTTCCTTCTTCTGCTGTCTTTGTAAATGCCAAGATTCCCTATTTGGAGTAGAACATGACCCAAACTCCAGAATACTGAGGAACCCTCTGATCTTTACATAATCATGGCCTGTCTTCCTGACTTCCTCTCTTGTATTTCATTTCTGGTCACTCTTTGGTTGCCTTTTTCTGTATTTGAATGATTTAAATTAGTGAGATAAAATGTAGAAATAATTATGTTGGAGAGGTTGCTTGCATGTGCTTGCCTTTATGATAGTAGGGATTGGATTTTTGCTGTTTTTATCACACACACACACACACACACACACACACACACAATGCTGATATTTAGCATAGCTCTCAATCAGCATTTGTCAAGGAGCGCAGAAGAAATAATTTTCCTGGTAACCCACTATCTGGTCTCTGTCTGGCCACCAGCCAGAGCCTAGCTGAACTGCTGCAGTGAGGAGTCGTGGACCAGCCTTCCTGGTGTGTGCATGCCTTGAAAGCTGACTGAGCACTGAAATAAAGGAATGGAGGTCAGAGGTGGTTATGTTTTGCTTCACACAAAATGGCGTACATCCTTCATGTGTAGTAACTGAAGTACTGAGCATGAGCCTGTTAACATGTCTCAACATTAAATATGTAAAGCTGCTTAAAGACAATCAAGGGCCTGGAGAGGAGGCTCACTAGTTAAGAGCACTTGTTGCTCTTTCAGAGGATCTGAGTTCAGTTCCCAGTATGCATGTCAGGAACTTCACAATAAGTTCTAGTAGGACCTGACGATGTATGTATGTGTGTGTGTGTGTGTGTGTGTGTGTGTGTGTGTTTGTGTGTGTGTGTATGTATGTATATATTCACTCATTCTACCCCCATGATACATAAATATGCATAATTTAAAATCAAATAAATTCTTTAAAAATATAAATGAATAAACTTGGTTTGTGGTGCTCTTCAGAGGGACAGCACTTACCTGGCATGCACAGGGTGTGATCTCCAGTGCTGTAGAGAAAAAAATAATAAAATAAAATAAGTACATAAATCATTCCAAACATTTTGGACAAATGCATTTCTTAAAAATAAGTATCACTGTGCTTTAATCTGATCTGAATATTAAATCTGTGATTGTCTCCTCAATGTACAAATGTTTTGACCTTTGTTAGCTCTGTACGTTGTATTAAGAGACAAGAATGTCAAAAAGGCCTTTATAAGAATTTTTTTGTAAAGATATTTAAATGGGAATGTATACCCATGTCACACTGTAAATCTGAGACAACTCAAATTGAAATCTACACGCAGAGGTGGTAGAGAATACAGGCTCTTGCCCATGCACGACTGTTTCCCTTGGCCTAATCATTCTTTCATTCTGAGCAAGCACAAGGGAGAACACTGTAATATACCACCTAACAGACTGAAGGAATGCTTCCCGAATGCTTTTAATGGCCCTTCAAATAGCGTTTCACTCCCTTTTGAAATCCCTGCAGCCCATTGAACTCCGTGCTAAGATTAGGCCTGGTGAGTTTCCTCAAACGCTGTGATGGTAGAATTGAGAACATGTGCTTTCTGCAAGCCTTATATACTTTGGAGTGAGCTTACAGACCATTTAGAGAAAACTTGTAAAATTCTCACATCCCTGATGAGACGAAGCCATGGAGGTAGTGACTGACAGTGGTGGCAAAATCAAGTACTCTTGGGAACAAATTGAAGAGGGTTGATTGTCTATATCTGAGTATAAGTCCAACAGAGAGGCTGCAGTGGGCAAAGGCACACAAGAGTTTGTAACAGTGGACCCACAAAGTACGTGGTGTGGGCAGAACAGGAGCTGGAGGATCTAGAGAATCTTGCCTGGTGGAGTGACAGAAAGTCTTCTCTGAGAGGAAAGCGCTGGTGGCAGGCCCAATGCAATGAATTGTAGTGGTTCTTATCCATTTCAGGAGAACAAAGAAAAATCCTCCGGCTGACACATTTTAAAAGTCTTATTGATATATAAAATCATTTTTGGCTTTCAACCTTGCTTATGATAATTTATTCATATCTTCCCTTTGGTAGATTGATTAAGAAGAGAGATGAGAAGGGGGTGAAAGAGGCAGGCATCTTTTGTGTACTAAATAATCTTGCAGAAAGGACCTTGGCTCAAAAAATAAGTGTTATTGGGCCAGAAAAACAAGGTGTAAAATTTAGGAAGGAAAGCAAGCTAACTGTCTTTGCCTCTGGTCATGACAGAGGGGCCCTTCTGATATGTGAAAATCCGAATTTAGCAAGGTTAGGAAATGCAGGCCTACGATTCTTGAAGGGACCACAACATCCTACCTCTGGCCGAGTTTACTGTGTAACTCTTAGATTGTGAAGATAGCTCAGTCAGTAAAGTGAGCAAGTGTGAGCTTCTGTGTTCACTCCCTAGCACCCATGGCCAAAGAGGAGTTTAGTGGTGTGCTTATGTGTCCAGTGATGGGCAGAGACAGGTTCCCTAGGGCCAGGGATAAGGAGAGACTCTGTCTCAAAAACACAAGGTAGATGATGCCTGAGAAATCATACCTGAGGTCCACCTTAGGTTTTTACATGTGCAGTTATACAGGCCTACCTGTACACACACACACGTACACACACACACACACACACACACACACACACACACACACACACACCTGTGCAGACACACACACACGCCTCTTGCCTATACTGTTCTTATATCTGAGACACAGAGCATACTCTTGTAGTCTAACCTCTTTTCTGTGCAACTCTGTGATCTTTGGGATTGGAAGTTTTTGGACAATGACAACAGAAACCAGCAATAAATGAACTTGAAAAACATTCTGGGTGAAAACAAGATCAAAAGATCAGAACCAAGGAATTCAGCAGTAGAATCCAAGGGACAAACTGAAGTCCTTCTGAAATACTCTGGACCACAAAACCTCCCTTGCCTATATGGAGCCCTAAAACCACAAAAATACCTCAGTGCCCAAAGTCAACAAGAGAGAATTTATATAACAACTCCACCTGGATTTGACATTTATGACCCTTTATGATCATCAAGGTGAACTCTGTAGCACCTGTCTTCATCTATCAGTGATTTGCAGTGCCTCCATTTTGCATGAACAATGCCTGAAAGGGTGGCCATCTTGGCTGCATTCAGCCAGCTTGGGAGAGGGGCACTGGCATTTGGAACTGCTGTCAACCCCTTTCAACATGAGTTAAAAGCCCAAAGGTCTTGCCGCACCTGTGTCTAAAAGGTAGAAAAACGCCATTCTGAGTTCACTTTTTTCTAAAGAAAGTCCTTTTTGCTCTTCACATCGGAGCTGTCAATTTTTTTAAAAGCTTGTTATAAATGGATGGATTTATGGCGAGGTTGTTGATTGACAGGAAAAAGTTTGTTATGTATGGATTTGACATCACAACCGTGCATAGCCAATTTTCCCACTAACAGCTCCTTTATGGACGAATTCTTCCAGCCACCTTGCATAAACAGCTGTTGAAAACACCTTTGCATCGATCATTTGTAATAGTTTATTAAAGTGGTACCTGGCAATGGGACTATGTAGTTAAAGACTTGCTCATTACCAAACCCCATCTTTAGGAGTTTATTCCTCAAGCTTTGCCAATCTTAACACACTAAAACACACAGCCACACACTTAACATACAACCACACTCATTCTAGGCCTTGTTTCTCTTTTTTGCTGTACCTTCTGAAATAGCTTAATTTCTTAGAGTAACATGAACCATGATAGGCTTGCATCATATTTCTGAAGGGAAAAAAAAAGAGTTTCTTTGTTTTGTAATCCTTCTTTTTGAATGTGCGGGTTTGAATATTTGTAGTATTTCTTCTTCAGGAATATTTATAGGAAAAGAGATAGCCTAATTATCATAATGATTTTTACAATTTATGCCTCTATGCTCCTGGACACTGAAATGTCTTATGGATGATAGCGATGCTGGCCAGTTTCCCTTTTCCTCTTCCTGCCCAACAAAGCTCTCCTTGACTTGCTCTTTGTCTTTGAGCTGAACAGCAACTTTTCCTTCCTAAAGGCTGTACCATTCCTTGAGTAAGGTTATTTATACAATGACGCTATAGATGGAATGTCAGTTCTTTCTCATGCTCTGTGACTTTAGGCAAGTTGTTTTGCCTATATAAAGCCCTGCTGTTACCAGGTCCTCATCTCAAACATGAAGTAAATGATTGCACTGTTGTCTTCACATGCTTTTAAGACCTAGGGAAGCTAACACACACACAGTGCTTGGCATAAAGCAAGGCCTTGAGTAGTTAGCCATCATTGATCTATTTATTTGGAAAAGGTGGAATTAGTGGATGACATTATTATTCATGCTCAGGTTTCCTGTAGCCTTCTTCAAGGTCAGGGAACATTTGTGCACCAATATCAATAAACCTTAGCTCTCCCATAGGATATTGGCAGCTGTTTTTGGCAGCTTCAGCAGGAATGATGCTCCATGCCCCAAAACTGGTTTTCACTGGAGCGTCTGCATGGTGAGGCAGAGGAGGAAGGTAGATAATGAACTGTGATACCCCATTAGCTTGGAGAAGCCCTAGAGTGTAGGAAGAGCTAGTAGAGCCAGCTGGCTTCCCAGGAAGCCCTGGTTCTGCCAACACCCACTGATTGCTGATGAGGAAGCAAAGGCTGGTGCTGGGAGTGAGGAAGGCCTCTCCTTCCAGGATTAGAAGTTGTTGGCTCAGGTAAATCTTGATGAGATAATGGAAGTTTTGAAATCCATAGAGCAAGAGTCTATTAGAATCCACCGTCTTAGTATTTCATTTCCAATCCTGGGGGCTATTGGTCCTCTTCTAAGATGGGAGTACATTTTCTTCTGAGCTGCATAATTGCTGAACTGACTTCCCCACCATTCTACACCACATGCAAAGCACTGTGTTAGGCTACCTTCTCCAAAGCCCTTAGACTTCTTCAGCTAGAATCTGGAAAAGCAATGGATGCTAGCACAAATGTTGCTGACAGGAAAAACATGGCCAAGTTTATTTCTTTTCTTTCCTTTAATAAGTTTTATTAAAGATGAGAAGTCCTCTGCAGTTTCTTTGTATTTTTTTCCTTAACACACTAATTTATAGAAGATAGTCCTAGGCTTGGTGGGTCACATTTCCAGGCCGAAAAAAAAAAAAAGCCACGTACTTCCTTCTGTTTACACAAGGATGTTGCCATGCATGTCACAACAGAAGGTAGGTATATCATTCTTCTTTCAAAAGATGGTCCCTTAGCTACTCCTGGGAATTGTATGCCTTGTATGTACACAGGCTCACATGCTTTTGCTCTGGAAAAGTAACAGAGAGTAGAAACTAAATATTATAACCTCTAAAATGTGATGAGGGAAGTGTCTTAGTTAGCGTTTCTAATGCTGTGAAGAGGCCCCACAACCATGTCAGCTTTTATAAAGGAAAACAATAAATTGAAGCTGGCTTACAGTTCAGAGGTTTAGTCCATTATCATCATGGTGGGAAACATGGTGACAGGCAGGCAGACATGGTGCTTGAAAAGTAACTGGGAGTTCTACAGCTGGCCTGACTTAAGCATCTGAAACCTCAAAGCCCACTCTAATCGATACATTTCCTCCAACAAGGCCACGCATACTCCAGCAAGGGCACACCTAATAGTGCCACTCCCTATGAGTCTATGGGCCATTTTAATTCAAACCACCGACCACAGTGAAATATCAAGTAGATTTTTGCCATGAAATGAAAATCAAGTACTATGTAATGGATAGAATCATGACTCTAGGCACTACTGCTTTAGTACATGCACTGACACACATCTTTTCTTCTTTTATTTTTATGAGACTCAAATATCAAACAAAGAGAACTAATCAAATCAGACAGTCCCATTCAGTGCAGTGTGTGCAGTAATAGCAGCTGGGGATCTTATTTGAAAGTATAGGCCATTCATGATCTCTCCTGTCTTGATACTATTTGATCTTCTCTCTTGTGATGTCATTCTCCTCAGTGACAAAAGGCAGGAAAATCAATATGCTTATCATGATCTCAAAAAGCATCTAGGAAATAGTAATTCTTTAAAATGAGATAGATGGGAGGGGGAAGATTGACTTTTTTTTTTTTTAAAGAGAAGTGAACTCTAAGGATTCTGCTAATGTCACCTACCATTTTTGAATTCATTTAGATGGGTTGGGTGGGAAATAATGACTAATCCAGACTCTCATCCAATTCATGTTCTTTTTTTTATTTTATTTTTCCATTCAAAAGTTTTCACTACCTCCCCTCCTTCCATTCCCCTCCCACTCCCCCACTCCCCCTCCTCCCTCCTCCGCCATCCTTAAGAGAGGGTAGGGTACCCTGCCCTGTGGGAAGTCCAAGGCCCTCCCCCCTCCATCCAGGCCTAAGAAGGTATGCATCCAAATAGACTAGGGTCCCAAACAGCCAGTACATGGTGTTCTTTAGATTACAGCATGGCCCAAGCCTTAAGCAATTGCCAATGGCATCCTCCAATAAGAGGTCATCTCAATGTCTCTTGCTGAATAAAATCATTGCAGTTGTGATTTGAGGGGTACATTCCATTTTCATGATGCTTTGAGAATATCCCAACTGGCAGCATTGGGAGGCATTTGAACCAAGAATGATTGACAGTGTCTGTAAGTACTTATTATGTAAAGGCTTCAGCCCGTCAATTGATGGGAATGATGTATAATAAATTAGAATGATCACACATCATTTCCCATCGATTGAAATGCCAAATCCTTGGCGGAGTAGTGAGTTATGGCCAATACCACTCACTGTCTTGGGGGAGATTGATTACATATCCTTTCATTGATGTGATCAAACAACTAAGAAATCCTAAGTACCTAGCATCCAAATTTCACCATCGTTCCAGTACTAAGCATGAAGCCAGCATCGCCTCTGTGAGCACTGCATATCACCATGTGGGTGTGGGAACAAGGGTATTCTCCATCATCTAAGGCAAAGAGAGCCCCACTCCCTGCAGGAATACAGATACAGCCTAAATACAGAGAAACTCAGTGAAGTACCATTAGCCATCTAAGCAGCGACAGAATTCATGTATTCCATGGAGCAAGAAGGGAAGGCTCCCATGTCCCTTCACAAAGAGGGAGGGAAGACGGTGTCAGTAAGGTCTGCGGGATGAATGTCCAGTGTACGCATGCAGACAGCTGGTGAATAGGTCCCCATTCTCTTCTTGCCACTTCTTCTTAGTATCCTTCCAATGGCTGAGACCAATTTTTGTTCTTCTGGTAAGAAAAGTACTTTCTTCTCATCTCATATTTAAATAGCAAAATCATCAGCTGTGAGGGCGTTTTACTTTTCTAGGTAGGCAATCTGTCTGCTTTTCCAAGTAGAGCAAGAAGGGCTGAGGTGATTCATGGACCTCATACTCTTGGTTTCTCAGTCAACATTCAGTGATGTTTTCTAAGGCCTTTCTGGAATCGTTGTGTCTCTGTAGAAATTTAAAAGCCAAAATAAAGGCTGTTTTAAAGTTTGTTAATTTAATAAGAATTTTCTTGAATAGTAATTATTTGATAACCTTAAAAATACGCTTTTTTGTGTATGTGTGTTGGCATAGGGTGACTGATGCAATGGCTTAGTGGGGAAAGTTGCTTGTCACCAACCCTGATGACCTAGGTTCAATCCTCAGGACTGACATGGTGAAGGAAAGAGCTAGCTCTTGACAGTTGTCCTCTGTCTGCTACCATCATGTTGTACTAAGGCTCATTTGTGAATATACACACACACAATAAATAAATAACTTTTAAAAATGTTTGGGGAAATAACCCACTGTGAAAACTCTTCTTCAGTTATAAAATGATAAAAAAAAAACCACCGCAAACAAATCTTTCTGCATGCCGAGAAAATGTAAAGTGTTCCTCAACTTTGATTTCTTCATTTAATGAAGACCACAGGACTAAAAGTGCTGTGAAAGTGGGCACTATTGTCCATCTTGTCAACTGCTGGAAACTCGAGGTCTGGAAGAGCGCTTGGCACACAGAGGCCCTTAGTTGTATTCCTGAAGGAATATTGTCATTTGCACTGTCATGTCCATGGTTCCGATGTGAGACCTGAAGCCTTGAGAGTTTAACACAGTTGATATACAAACTCATGTTTGATTCCGAGACAAGCAAGCACCCTGTGTTCTACAGTTGAAACCTAGCTCGAGGATTCCCATAACAAACTCAAGATGTCACTGTTCCAGAGAAGGAGGAACAGAGAAAACAATACCCCTGCCCTGAATCCACCTAATGAGACAGGATTCCAACAGGACCACTGCACCAAAGCAGCCTTCCAGTCTTCTGATGACTCTCAACGGAGTATCTGGGTCAGTAGTTCATCAGAACAAACTGCCTGATTGCATCCTCAGTCTATCCAACCCTGGTAGAACTGATAATAAACCTTTTTCTTAGTTGGTTATACACAGTCCCTAACTTTGAGCAGACTCAAATTCTAAGGGTTTATTTAGATCAGTGTTTATAAAGTAGCCCCATTTATCCACAGGCAATACTACAAGACCTTAAGTAAGTGCCACCTCTACTGTGTGTGTGTGTGTGTGTGTGTGTGTGTGGTTCTTTTTCTGTACATTCTCTCAACTGAACTCTTACCACATTCTGACCGTAACTTTTCCTGTCAGAGGAATGATACCATAACTATCATGGATTTCCCTTCCCATCTTCATTATTTCACAACTAGAACATTTGTTAATGTAGATACTAGCATCCTTGGGAAGGGGATTGTTATCTTTCTTAAGTTGAGAGCTCTTACCTTCTTACTACAATGTATGCTTTAGAGTTTCTCTTTGACACAGGTGAATCACCAGAACCATTACTCATACTTTGGGGCCAATATTAAATAAGGGCTGCCTGGACACTAGTCCTATAATGGTAAGGCAGTTCATCTGATAGCCAGTCTTCTGTGTGGATGCCACAGACAATGGGATAGCTCATCTCAGGTAGGTTCAGGCAGGATGCTGAAAGATTTCATCATGAATTTCAAGAACGACTGATAGTTGAAAGCTTATGGGTGGCTTAATTCTGGAAGTTCCTACTTAATACTTTTGGAGCAGAGATGATATGAGTAATAAGTTACAGAAAGAAACATATGGGGTAAGAAGAAAATACTACATTTAAAATATATTTTCCAATGAGAAGAATACTATGAACAATTGATGGAATAAACAGCAGTCTATGAAATCCTATAGAAGCCTTGTATGCATATTTGGAGGCCAAAAGTCTGTCAATGTAAATAAATCATATTTCAGCTCTGCTTATAACATCTAATATTACTTTGAAAAATGTGAGAAGCTGAGCCCTTCTAGTGAATAAGAAGGACTACTTTGCCCAGTAGTGACATGTCTACTGACAAAGATTACTTTCTATTGCGTATCTCTAAGATTAGAAACTCTCACCCATTAAACTGTATGCAAAATAGAAGCTCATTACATCATCTTCTGGTTCCAATTTACACACAAGGACAGATGACAGTGATCTTCTTGGGAAATAGGAACTGGTTCATCTCTACAGTTTATATAAATGGGTTGTTTGCAAACCATGTAAGGACATTCTCTTAAGTCTTCAATGCATAGGGTCACAGTGAAATGTGCCATTTCTAACTCTCAATTAATTTGCTCATTGTATCCATCTAATTCATTACTAAATACAGTATTATTACACAAATAGCTTGTATCGTGGCTTGTAATGTACAAAGTACTTTCACAGTGCAGTTTTATTTCATGCCAGCAATACTTCTTTCAGTTAGACATCTTAGCTACTAGTGGTGACTGATACTGTGAAGAAAGATGCCTAAGAACCTCCTAATACTAAGTAGTGCAGTAAGTACTTAATTGTCTAAGCCAATGTATTTATTTTTACTGTGTGGTTGTATACGATGTGTATAGGAGTAGGTGTGCTGAGACATTCAGGTGGAAGTCAAAATGACAGCTTTGGGGAGTTGATTCTCTTCTTCCACATTTCCATGGGTTCTAGCATTAGGATGGAGGTCTTCAGACTCATCGCAGCGTGGCAAGCACCTTTACCTGCTGAGCCATCTTGCTGACCTAAGTCAGATTTCTGGTACTCAACTTTATTTCTCTATCTATTACATCAGACCGACAGCAAAGTTCCTATTGTTGAATGAGTAAAGGTTGGGTGCTCAAATGAACATGGAGTATTGCATGAGTCTACCTTTTTTAGAGAACACAGACTCCTTCTGAGCATTAACTTAGGGTTTCTTTAAGTCCACCATTATGGAAACAATTGGATTTTCTGCCAAGAAACATTAAAGCTGATTTGACAAGAATGATGAGGCACTTTGAGGGTTGATTGACTGTCAGCACAAGGCTTTTAGAGCTTGCTAAAACTGCATCAACTATAAGCGAAATAAATGGATGGGTCTACGCAGAGATTCAAAAGAAAGCCTGGGACATAAAAAGCAAATGGTAGATTGGTCAAGTGTATATACATTCATCCGACAGCTCTCTGATTCCCATCAAAGTTCATTTGTTTCTTCTACAACTTTCTAAAGTCCTCAGACTCAGGAACTCCCTGAGGACTAAATTGATCAAAGAGGGGAAAAACATCATTTTGTGGTTATTGAGGCTCTTTCAGAGAAAATATTTAGTTGAGACTTCTATTGAGATATACATTCGGTTTGCATTTCCTTCTTGGAGCATCAGCTATGTGGTACGTTTGCAAGCCTGTCACTGTATCAACAGGGTATGTCAACACAAGAAGCCAACGGAGAACAAGATCTTTGAAGGTGATAGGTTTGTTGAGGGATTCGTAAGGTGAGTGCTGAACTTCTCTCGTGAAACCACTTTTCGAAGATCTATGGAGATGAAAATGAATTTGAAATCCTTGTAATTTTAAAGAAAAAAGGAAATGAAAAATTTTCACTTCTTTTGTCTACCAGCATATCTCACTATTGTGTTAGTGTAACAGATAGTTTATTGTTTTACACTTAAGAAAAGGGTTTAAGTTTTCTTAAGGGTTAAGGTTTAAGTTACACTTAAACCAATGAGCAAACATAATCTTCCACATATGGCTTTTCTCTAATTGCATAAAACTCTAGATATTGACACAAATTAAAAATAGATTTTTTTCACTGTGGATTTCTCCTAAGTTTGTATTTAATCAATAGTTTTTGTTTGTTTGCTTTACAATAGCATTTTCTCTATCCCTTTTAGGAATGAAATCCAAGCACAAACATGCCAGCATCTAACCCTTGTGTACACACACAGTTGACAAGTCCAGTGCTGTGAAAATAACCAAGGTCAAGGGGAGGGAGATGACTGAGTAAAAGACCAATCCCTTACATAGATCCTGACTTGCAGATGAACACACACTGGCTCTTTCCATGATGCTCTCACCTTTGATGTTGTGAGGCAGACTTTCAGAATGCCTTTGCTGAGATAGTAGAACAGGAAAGGACTGGGAATACTCTGTCTGTAAAGTACTTGCTTTTCTAGCAAGAGGTACTGAGCTTGATCTCCAGAAACAATGTAAAAATGAAATGCTGGCCCTTTACAGTTCTTATGCAATTCCAGTTTAAATCCCTATGACACTCTTCAGAGACATAGAAAAAGATTACTAAAATCTTAGAGAAGCACAAAAGACTCTGGATAGCAAAGGAGTTCTGAGCAAAAAGAACAATGCTGAAGGGACTAGCACACCAGATTTTGAGTTATATTATAGAACTATAATAATAAAAACATCACGGTACTGCCACAAAAGCAGACAGCCAATCAATGGAGCAAAATTGAAGACCCAAACAGGAATGCACATAATTACATCCATCTGATATTTGGCAAAGATGTCAAAAAAAAAAGCACATTGGAGAAAAAAGACAGCATCTTCAACAAATGGTACTTGGAAAATTGGATGTCTGTGTGTAGAAGAATAACATTAAAACCAAATCTATTATCTTGCATATAAACCAACTCCAAATGGATCAAACACTGAAAGAGTAAGAAGCAAACTTAGGCAGCCCATCTAAGATAAAAGTTTAGGAAAGGACTTTCTGAGTAAGAACTGGTTTGTTCAGGAATTGGGGCTAACAACAGACAAATGGTACTTCATAAAACTAAAGAGCTACGCAGCAAAAGAAACAGTCAGCTGAGTGCAGGGAAAGCCCACAGAGTAGGAGAGAATCTTTCCAGCTATACATTTCATAGAGGATTAACATGCAGAATATATAATGAATTAGAAACTCAGAAAGTCAGGAAAGCAAGTACCCAATTAAAAGAATGGGGTATGTATCTGAATGAAGAGTTTGCAAAAGAAGAAACAAAACTGACTAAGAAATATCTCAAAAACTGCTAAAGACCCTTAACGATTAGAGACATACAAACTAAAACTACTTTGAGATGGCTAAGATAAACAAAATAGCTGGCAAGAGATGCCAGAGCAATGTTGGTAAAGGGAACCCCATGCGCTGTTGGTGTGATTGCACTCTGGAAACCAGTATGGAGGTTTCTCAAAAGCTAAAAGTAGATCTACCATATAAGCCAGCTATGCTAACCCTGGCATATAGTGAAAATACTCAACACAGATACTTGCGCAGCCATGTTTACTGCTGCTCTGGTCACAATAGCTAGGAAATAGAAACAATCTAAATGTCCTTCAGCTGATAAATTGATAATGAAAAGATGGTACATACACACAATGGACTACTACCTAGCTATAAATAAGAAACAATGAACTTAGGGAATTAATAGGATTAAAAAAATATTATACACCAAAGGCTCTCTCTGATTTGTAGATCCTAGCTCTGAGTTTTAAAATTTGTGTATATAACCTGAAGTAACACCATAAGCCAGGAAGGTAGAGAGGGACTATAGAGGTAGAGAGATGAGAGAGGAGAGGAGACATTTAGACAGAGGCATAGTATGATATAGGTGCTGTGAAAGAGAAAGAGGGAGCTGGATCCCAAGGAACAACATTGAACATTGTTCTCTGGCCTCCCCATGTGTTTGTTTACTTGTACATTTACACACACACACACACACACACACACACACACACACACACACGGTTCCTTCATGTACATGAACAATCATACACAGAATAAAAAGAAAGAAAAGAAAATGAAACTGGTGCTTACTGTGTGAAAGACTACTTTTACAATTTAAGTCAGGATTTGAGTATTCCAGAGTTTTCTAAATCTTTTCATGGATTATCACCAGTCATCAGATGATAAGTTTAGACTTCAAATTTCAATATTGGGACAAAGAAAGATTAAGGCTCTGCTATGTTGACTACTGGAAGTTTCTCGATGCTATAGTACAATTAGAGCAGGGTTTCTATAGGGTTGTTTTCCTTTTGCTTTGTGTAGTTGAACTGTTGAAATAGGTAACCAATGCGAGGTTTTATCCTGTGCATTCTAGGATATTTCTGAGCAGCTCTGGGTGCTAAATTCTAAATCAGTTATCCCTTCCCTCAGTTGTAACAACTGAAAATATCTTCAGACATGGCTAAATGCAAACCCACGTTCTGGACTTCCAGGTTTCCACTCTCATTTGGCAATTGTGGTTATTAAATTTGATGGTGATTTGGCTTAATGACACAATTTAATGATTATTCAAAAGCAGAGGTAAACCCAGATACAGATCTTGTGGTTCCTGCAATGACTTTCAAATTTTAGCATATTTTCCATAATATTTCTTGCCTACTGATGGCAAAAATAAGTGAATTAATTACCTAAAAATGTTTTGGGATCCTTAAGATGATTGTCATTAGAATTTGTTTAAAAAAAACCCAGTGTTTATATAAATGAAATGAAATAACGTGAAAGCCCAATATGAAGGTATTCAAAGTAATGATAACCAAGTAACATTTAAATACTTGTATTTTCCCATTAACTACATGCTATTCTGACTTCCCTCAGCCCCTTTTCAATGAATCTTAACTTCTGGGCTTTATCTTGTATATATCTTTACCTCGTACATTTTCAGTAAGAATTTTGAAGTCAGTTTATTCATAACCCACAGCTCCAACTTCCTCTGTGCCTATGTAAATTTCTTCATCTCCTACCATCCCCCAGGGATTGTTTTTCATGGTAGCTCATTTTTGGCAAGAGTTTTCTTAGGTTGGTTTAGTGGAAATCTTCTCCAAAGGATGCTAGAATGCTTATTAGACGTGCAGAAGACCAGGGTTTGGTCCTCAGCACCTATATCAGACAACTCACAACTGCCTCACTCCAGGGCATCCAAATGCTTTCTGGCTTTTGTAGACACCTGCATAAAAATAAATTCATTCAAGTAAACACATAAATACAAATAAATAAGCAAGCACATGAATAAACTTATCAAAAGGAAAGCCTTCCTAATCATTGAGTTTTCCTTTCAGGACATTTTTTTTAAATATCTAATCTCTACCTTGTTTTACCTGCCCAGACTATATTAAGAGCTGAGCCTAATCTCTCTTTTTCCCTACAAAATCCCATGCAGTGCTCCCTGCTCCTATTGCCATAGTTCCACTGCATACCTTGAATAAAATGTCTCATAATCTTTAATGTACGCTATGAGTTTTTCTTTAATGCTGCCTCTGTCATGTATGAGGCATTGTAACTACATGAAGACCAGTCTCCGCAAGTCTCTTGCCTACTCTCACCTCACTTGAAGGAGGGATTTGTTGCACGTCTCCTGACTCTTTAAAATTTTATAACCAAAGCGAGAAAAAATATGCCTGGCGAGAAACTAAATTAAAGAACAAATTAACAGCCCAGGATAATTCACTATGCCAAGAAATGTGTTCTTTAAGCTGTAGCAGAGGCTGACGTCTTGGACTGTCCTCATTAGCCATCTCTGGTCTGTACACTTCAAGACAATAATGGATCCTTCAAGACAATAATGGATCCTCCTCCTTCAATGAAGATGCTGTCAAGGAAGAGTTTTGCTGCGCAGCCAGCTGTGTGAGGAATGGGAGATGGTGGAAACAGATGGGCTAGCGTTTGCATTTTCTACTGAGATATGAATATGTACATATGATATATTAGGGCAGCCCTCTCACACATCTCCTGCTCTCCTTCACACATCATGCTAACCACTCATCACATTTGTGTGTCAGCGTCATCAGAAAGTTTTGAATGTCTTGTGTATCTCAGATTTATCCTCCTTCTTTACACCATTTATACCTATTTATTCCCATCAATTTGGTTTCAACTTGTTAGTTTTTCAAAAGATGTAACATGCTGTGTGGAAGATACTTGGTATAAAGGATATATTTGTTTAAAACAAATAAGCAATGTTTAATTTGCTAACATCCCTACAGTCTTCATTTTAGGAGAGATTCTAGATAGTTTCAGGTATACAGATAAGAGAGTTTAAAATATGTTTATAAACCAGATGAGTAAAAATAAATGTTTGCTATGCTGTAAAATGTAAGGAAGAAAAATCATAATTGAACATGGCTTCATCACCTGGAGATTTTAAAGCTCATGTTTTCTCAGTCCACCTATGCTTGTCTATGAGTACATGCACATGTATCTCTACTTGAGCATACTCTTGGGATTAAATAATGTTTATTTGCTACTTTTGTTCACATGGTTATGACTAATTTTATGGTCTAGCTGTATAGACATTCTAATTCCTTCAGCTACTCATCACTTTCTTGTTATTGGTCTTTTGTTTCCAACTTTATGTATAGTATAATAGGCTAAAGCACTGTATGATGCAATGGTATATGAATGATACAAGTGACTTTGGATCTTTATCTTCCTGGTATATCATTTCCTAGAAGTCAAGCGCTGGGCCATAAACATTTATAGAACTCCTAAAATACATTACCAGCTTACCAGGCACTGAATAGATCTGTTAATTTAAGTTTCTAAATCAGAAATGTAAGGGAGGCTTTTAATTTAAGTAACTGAACATAATTGCTGGATAGGAGTCAGCATCTACAGACTCCGGAATATCTTTACATGGTCCTCTCTTTCCTAGGCAGTAAGGATGTTTTCTTTAACCTTAGTAGCTTTTAATGAATGGATACGGAGTCAAATTAAGAGAATTTGCTGTTGGTTACTCAAACTAGTTTTAATTTTAAAAATAAAATCATTAAAGATATATGAAATGTCAAATATGAAAAGGTGTCTGGTGACATCAAGGTCAAGTTTTCTTTATTCATAATTTAGACGTTTACTTAGAAACTATTACACCTAAGACTTTAGTCTTAAATCTACTTGGGCAAATAAGAGAAGCTTGGTGTTTAACTGTCTTCTGGGGACAGAGCTGAGAAAAACTTTGCAGAAGGGGTAGATCCTCAAGGGACATTGATATGATTTTAGAGAGGAAAAAGCGAGTTTCTGGAACAGAGCTGTATTAAAGCGTCTCAAGTATATGAACCTAAAGACTCATCATCCAAAGGTGATAATGAGGAATGACTGGGAAATAGAACGCTGAGGTGTGACTGATAAGTGTTTCATTCCAGGAAAGGTGTTTGGACTTATTCTGCTATCAAAGAAGAACTGTTGGGAAGTTTTGATCAAGGGGCAAGGTTCTTTCTGCATCTGGATTAATGTCAGAAGGGACTAGAGGCAGTGAAAGTAAGAAAACAACTAGGGCTTACATCGTGCCAACTGTGGGAAGACTGCATTTGAAGGGATGTATGAAAGATATGAAGACAACAAACCAACCATCTGGCCAAAATTGTTAAATCCATATTCCACTAATACTGGTCGAATGTGGAAACTTATTTTGTACTAGGAGTTAAGAGAACGAATACCAAGTGCCTCAATGTGAAGTTACCATTTTTTAAAGAAAATTTGACAATAAACAGGGAGTATAAAAATTAGCTGGGGATGTTCGACATCACGGGTAGAATGATGGGCTACCACAGTAGAGGATTCAGGGAAATCAGCTCCTGAGTTAGGATGACATCTAAGTGGCCTCATAAAGAATAAGAAAACATCTTTCTGGGTTTGGGTTACCTCACTCAGGATAGCGTTTTCTATTTCCATCCATTTGCATGCAAACTTCAAGATGTCCTTGTTTTTTACCGCTGAATAGTATTCTAATGAGTATATAATCCACACTTTCTTGATCCATTCTTCCATTGAGGGGCACCTAGGTTGTTTCCAGGTTCTGCCTATTACAAACAATGCTGC
>PVIU01016141.1:19910-46043 GCA_004026605.1 Ondatra zibethicus | reverse complement strand
TGGTGGCGAAAGTTGGCAGATGGAGAACCCATCAACAATGACACCAGGACCTATCTCTTCTGCATGTATTATCTTTTTGAGAACCGAGTCTTTTTGAATGCACTCCTTCCTAGGCCGGGAGGGATGGGGGTGGGCCTTGGACTTCCAACAGGGCAGGGCACCATGCCCTCTTTCAAGGAAGAAGGGGGAGGGAGGAGGGAGGGGACCGGGAGAAGGGGAAGAAAGGTAAAAATTTTATTTCTTTAATTATGTTTTTGAATGGAAAAAATAAAACAAAACAATGTATGGAAAAAAATAGAAATTCTCTCCATGTCTCTAAAAGATCAGATGTTTGGTAGATGATCTCAGTTGATCAAACTTTCCCCAGTTTCTCATTTTGAAAGTCAGAGAGAAGAACAGTTTAATATTTGTAAAGCTTGGTTTAATTCAAAAAGCAAGATGGGACTTATTTGAAACAGATTCTTAATATAAAAGGAGAAAATGGGAAAGTTCAATTCATACATGTTAAAGAGATTAGAGAAACAATTACAAAAAGTGAAAGTGAGATAAATGATTGTAGAGAATGAAAAGTGAATTATTTTGATTCCAAGGTTTGCATGAAGAGGAAAATAGACAATAAAATACATACCAGACAATGAAAAAAAAGCAAGTAAGAAAACATGATGAAGTAAGAAATCCCCTCTAGTTGGAGAAAAGGAATGAAGTAAATATATAATGCATGGGGAAAATATTTGAAAAGACATGGATGATACCTGTGATGTGGAATTCCTCTCTGTATGCTGTGAATACCACTGGTTAATAAAGAATCTTCTTTGGACCTATGGCATGGCTGAATAGAGGCAGGTGGGAAATCCAAACAGAGATATAGAGACAGAGTAGGTGGAGTCATATGCCATGTAGATGCTGAAGGAGACAGACGCCCCAGAAACTTTACCAGTAAGCCACAGACTCGTGGTGATACACAGATTAATAGAAATAGGTTAATTTAAGATGTAAGAGTTAGTTAATAAGAAGCCTGAGCTAATAGGCCAAATATGTAATTAATATAGTTTATTAATGTAATGTGTAATTAATTTTATTACATATTGATAAACTATTAATATAGTTTATTAATGTTATGTTTTATGTAATTAATAAAGTTTCTGTGTGATTATTCCAGTTTGAATGGCTGGGAAATGAGCGAGCAGTCTCTACTTACATAACTGGATTATTGAAATTACTTGTTGGATTCACAGAGCATCGAGACGTGAAAGCAAGTAGCTTTTTACAGAGTGGTCACTACACAGATCTTTTGAATTTCACCTTTGTTTACTTCCTTAACTCTAGAGACAATTTTCCTAGTAAATGCTATTATCTTAATTTTTATGCTATCGTTAAAGAAATCAGCCATAAAGTGGTTATGGAATTTCGCTAAGGACTCGGTAGCTTAAAACAATGGGATTGGAGGACCTAAATCCTGTATTATCATTGTGAGGTGATATTGTTTTGAATTGAAGTGAAATATAAACAAAACTCATATTTACCTTCACTATAAGAACAAAAGAATTGTGTGATAACTTGTCTGTTTCTGTCTTAGGTACCATGGCATGCGATGATTTCATTGCAATGTTTCTTTGATTTTGGTTCTTTATGGCTTTATATTTGATAGTTTTTAATAACTTGAAGTAAGTATTGGTACATAGTGCAAGGCAAAGAGAGCATGTTACCATTTCTAAATGTTTTGTATGTATTACATTTGAACTGAATGAACACACATTTCTACTTAATCTTGAGATTATATACTTCAGAAACTTTTTGTTATTGTGAATTTCATTGAGACTTTGAATTCTTTAATTCTTTACAAATGATTTCTTCAGCATCTGTCATAATTACATATCTATTTTCAGTTTTGTTTCTTATTTCTGAAGACTCAAATATTTTGGCACAAGAATTTTACAAGAAATTTTTGACTACTTCACTGAAGTTAAAATAAACTGAGTACTGCCAAAATTTCTTTGCAAGTTTTATGTGAGTCTCTGTATTTTGCTTCAGAGGCTCAGTGTAATGGCGCTGTGAGGTGGTGGGACCTTTCAGAGGCCTGGGCCAGTGGAGACCCTCCCACAGGAAGAAGCAATTATCCTTAAGAGTTGCTGTTGAGTTTCTTAGGAATGGATTAGCTTCTAGATTAACAGCCATGAGCACGAGATGTTATACTGCAAGACACCCACTTCTCTGACTTTTTCATGCACAAGTGCTCTTTTTGTCCACAACCCCTTTCTGCTTTCCTGTCATGATATGATACAACATGAGGCAATTACCAGAACCAGACCAGATATATCCTCCTGAACTGGGATAAACATGACCCCAAATAAACTTCTCTTTTTAAAAATAAATTACTCAGTTTTTGATATTTTGTTACAGTAATATAAAGCAAATGAAAACAGTGTGTGTGTGTGTATGCGTGCGTGTGCTTGTGTGTGTGTGAGTGTCTGTGTGTGTGTGTGTGTTTGGCTTACATCCCCTGTCTTCCAAAGTGCAGGTGTGAATCTGTATATAACTAAACATCTACTGTCTGATACTGGAGGGTGATGTCCCTCAGAGACCTCTGTAAGCCTCCTGGACTGTAGATAAGCAACCCACATCAGGTGAAGAATAAAACTCAGGTAAGCACCAGTTCAGCAGGTTCTGGGTCAAAACTTCCAGAGTTTGACCTCAGGGTTTATTTCTCTTATACATTTAAGTACAGTAAAAGTTTGACAAAAGTTTTTCACATGGCAATTATTACAATAAAGCTTAAGGCTTAGCTGCATAGATATCCCCTAGCATAATGGCCAAGCATTTGTGACCTGTGAAACATACCTGTAATCCCAGCATTCAGGAGGCAGATGCAGGCAGATCTCTGAGCTTGAGGCCATCCTGGTCTATAGAGGTTGATTATTTGTGTTTTAATAAATAATGCTTGCCTAAGGATCAGCAGGCAAAGCAGAAATACTAGTCAGCCATACAGGCCAGGCAATGGTGACACACATCTTTAATCCTAGGACTCCAGAGACAGAGGCAGATGGATATCTGTGATTTCAAGGCCACTCTGGGCCACACAAGATTGAATCTGTCCAAAAGAGAAACAGAACTCACACAAAGGGTATCCCAGAACTTGGGATCACAAATCTTTAATCCAAGCAGTAGGGAGGATGAGACAGGGGCAATATTGCTGGGCAGAAAGAGGAATATAAAGGAAAAGAGACAGTAACTGAGTAGAATGTGGAGTGTTGGATGTGGAGTCTTCAGGATTCCTGGACACAGGATCTCGTCAATTTTTGGTCTGAGGTTGAGGGAAGAGCCAGTGGCTGGCTGCTTTGCTTTTCTGATCTATAGGTTGAACCCCAGTATCTGTTTCTGGGTTTTTATTATTTGTGCTGCACTGGTCTACAGAGTAAGTTCCAGGACAGCCAGGGATACACATAGAAACCCTGTCTTGAAAAAACAAAAACAATCAAACAAAAAAGAATGAGTTCTATTGACTGATCAACAGTATGCACGGTAAGGTCCTAAGGAGGAAGAACTTATAGTAAGCATAAGGATAGATTTTGATGATAGGGAACAAACTGTATGAAACCTCTTTCATAAAGATGGGTTCTATTCACCAAGAGACTAAGCTAAAGGCCTAAACAATGCTCAGGATATTGGGGCATTCAGTAAGGACAGTTCCATAGAATATCAGAAAGATCACCAGATTGTTAAACAACTTTCCCTCCAGCCTTCTCAATGACCAAACATCAATCAGTTTTCTTCTTTTGTAGAAAATAGGCTCACATGTTTAACAAATCTGGTTCCTCCAATGCTTTATTTAAGCTGAACCTCCCTACAAGATTCCCTGTACTTGCATTTCCCAGCATACTCGTAAGATGGACCCTTGGGAACTGAATGCCCTGAGTATTTTGTGTAGCCTTAGTTCTTGAGGACAGGATCTACAAATATTCATTCTGAAAAATTCCCTGGGTGGCAGCTCTGCAGTCATTTGATATAGCAATTCTCAACTTTTAGTTTCAATCTAAACAAAGATACCAAGAACTTAGCAGTAACAGTAGAATTAATAAAACATGCTTAAGATAAATCATAGTAGGCAAAACTTTGGTCTCTGAGATCTCTGCCACCTTGGTGTTACTTACCTTGGAAAGGGGGTTTGACAGGTTATTCATTCTATTTTCCTAAGGCTTTGACCAGTTTCTCTTAAAAATTTCTTGGATATTTGGGTGGTCCCAATGTAGCCAATCTAACTTTGAAAAGAATTGAGAACTTATTGAGAGAGATGCAAAGCACAGGACTTCTCAGTGTTGTTGACATGATGAAGAACTCCCATCCATGTTAAGGAAAATGGGATTTATCCTACATGTAATTTCTGAGTTTTGGAATAGTAATCAATTTAATGTTTCTAGCGATGTAAGCTAAACCTGATATGCTGGTATCAGCCAGTTCTTCTTCTTTGGCCTGTACATCCAGAATAGTGAAGTCTGGCAGGTATAACTAAAATGACTATTTCTCACAGCTGTGCTGGTTTTTGTGCTCTTCTGGCTGACTTTGTGATGTCACATACCTCTTCATAGCAGAATGCAAGTCCACTGGCATCTAGCTGAGTATTAGCTCTAGTTTAGCTCAACAGAGCTGTTCTGTGACAGCTCTCCTGGTTCACTTTCTGAGTCCCTTCAGCAACCTCCACAGAACAATTCACAATGTATTTGAATCCTGTCCTTATCACAGAGAAACTGATATTATCAGAGAAAAGACCCTCTGGTGTAAGACTATGGCCAAACCTGAGATGAGACTGGAGTGTTCATCTGTGTATCACAATGTTCTCCTGTCTTTTCTTTCTTTGTGATCCAAGTGCACATCATAGGGAACACATTTCTCTCATTGAGCAGGAAGCTTTGTCAATTTATTGTCATATGTGGTGTAGCTTTTCCCAAACTGTTGGAGGATTCCAAAAGTGTACATCCTTCAGGTGTGGTTGTTGCAATTTTAGATGAGAAATATTAAGGCATTTTGAACACTCCATCTTAGCAGTTCTTGCCTCTCAAGTCAATTTTCCTGTGGAAAAAAATCCTAGATTTTTAATTTTTTTAAAATCAGAAACCAATCATTGCTGTATTCTCCCTCCATTCATTGCTTCTGAGACATATATTCAACTCTCTGAGGGAAGATAGGTACGGTAAAAGAGAGTAGATATTAATAATATTCAAAATAGCAATGCATTGAAATTATTATGAACGTAATAAGATGATCACATCATAGTAAAGATGAAAATTACCCAATAATAAGTAAATTATAATTAAATGGGAAAATATGAACATAAAGTTAAATTTAGTTTCACAATAATAGACTTTCAGATATTTTAGGTTTTTTGTCTCTTTTTATTTCAGTTTATCTTTTGTGACATAAATAATTTTTATAATTTGATTAGACAATGCAATATTGTATTTAAGACACAGGGTATGTAACCTACATATAATCCCTTTCTGCCCCTTTGTGATCTATGCTGTTCCTTTAGTTACTTCTACATGTTAAGTCCTCTAGTATCACATTGTTTAATCTTTGGATGAATTCAGCATTATCATGCAATTTTGTGTTTGAGATTTGGAATTATGATCCCATGTGAATTCAGAGAGCTTGTCTGTGGCTCCGTGATCCTCTTACAGTGCTATATTTCTAGCTTTTCACATTTTTAAAAGTCATTGTTATTCCATGAGTCTATTTGACTTCATGTTATTTTAATATTTGGGTAGCTAATTTCTTACAGCTTGCATATATGTTTTCTTAAGTGAGAATTTCATTCATCATTTAAAATATTCAATATTTTATCAGTCCTGGGCACCATGGGTATAGTGTTCTGAAGGGGAATATTTCTCCATATGGTCAGATATTTGAACACTTGGCCCCAGTTGATGACACTTTTGGAGAAGTTTAGAACGTGCAGTCTTGTTTGAGGATATGCCACTGGAGTTGGACTGTGAGAGCTTAAAGCCCCATTTCACTTCCAGTTTTCTCTTTCCTTATTGTGCTTGTGGTTAAAGGTGTGAGTTCTTAGCTTTCTTGCTTTTGTCTCTATGCCTGATGCCAGACTTACCCCTGCTGTTGTGATCTCTAACTCTGGAACTGTATGTCAAAACCAATTCTCTGTTCTATAAGTTGCCTTGATTATGATGCTTTAGCACAGCAACATAAAAGTAACTAATAAAATACTATTTATTTAAGTAATGATAATCTAATACAAAATTGTTAATTATAATAGGTACTGTTATGATTAATGAGGGAGAGAAATTAAGGTTAAGCATATCTGGCAGTTATCCCTCTGATGGCTTCACAGACAAGATGTATTTTATTATGGAGTCTGGCCTCTTTGACCTCTTTGCATATATCTTGTATATACAGCTCTCTATCTTTCTTTGCTCTTCTTTTGACCTCCCTGCACAGATAGTTGTGGGTGTTTTGCTTTCTGTGGATAGCTTTGTCATTTGCTCTTTAGCTTCCTTCTTTCTTCTGCCAGAAATGCTCCTCAGATTTAGGTGATTAAAGATGGGCAAGGTCATTAACAGAACTAGGGGAAGTAAAGCAAAGATGGAGACAATGATACTCTGTACAATGACCCTAATGCTGTCAACATAGACTATGGTGAGAAATACTTTGGTAGGCACTCAAATACCAGAGATGAGGAGGAAATTCTAAATATTGGCAGGAGCGAGAGAGGAAGCTATCAAGAGAGCAAAATGCAGAAAGGCCCCTTGAGTGGATGACATCACGTGGAGGTGGCTACAATAGGCTCAGGGGCCGCAGCGTTTCTCAAACTCTTCAGAGATATATGGGAACATGAAGTGATTCCCATGGAATGGAAGCATTCCATGATAATTCCCATACATAAGATGAAGAACAAGCTGGACTGCTCAAATTAGAGGGGCATTAGTTTGTTGTACCGTAAAGCAAGCTCTTCTCCTCCATTATCCTGGAAAGGATCAAGGGCAGAAGAGAGGAAAACCTAGCAGAGGCCCAGTGCAGATTCAGAGCTAATAGGAGCACAATTGATCAGATCTTCACTTTGAGGCAACTGGCAGAAAAATACAAAGAATTTGAAAAAGACTTATATGTCTGTTACATAGACTTCAGGAAGGCATTTGATATCATTTGAAGGAAAGGATTTTGGGAAACAATGATGTTCTACAGGTACCCAAAGAAAATCATAAGAATACTAGAAAATACCTATAAAGATACCTTTACATCAGTCAAAGTCTGTGAGAAGTAAATGATTAGTTTAAGCAATCATAGGAATGTTGTGTATCCTCTTACCACTACTCTTTAATATGTTCCTGGAATTAATAATAACAAGAACCCTGGAGGATGAGGAGATAGGCATGCAAATATATGGTGTGTGTATCAATAACTTGTGTTTTGTCGACAATACAGCACTACTTGCTGAAAGTCTAAATGAGCTGCAGGAAAATAGTGTGGTGGAAGTCATTGAAAACCTTGGTACGAAAGTAAACATCGACAAACCTGAAATACAATACATGGGAAGAGCACACAAGGATTTTAACACTGTAATAAAGAATCAGAACCTCAAGCCGGGTGGTGTTGGTGCACACCTTTAATCCCAGCACTTGGGAGGCAGAGGCAGGTGGATCTCTGTGAGTTCAAGGCCTACCTGCACTATAAGAACTAGGTCCAGGGCAGGCTTACTAGCTACAATAGCTGCAGAGAAACCCTGTCTTGAAAAACAAACAAGCAAACAAAAGAAGCAGAACCTCAAGCAAACAGTCAACTTTGTCTATCTGGCAGGAAACCTCCATTCAAAGGAGGAAACTATTCAGACATCAAGAGGTAGTTAGGGATAGCAAGGTCTGCATTCCAGACACTACAAAAGGCTTGATCAGCAAGATATATATGACAACAAAAAAATTACAAGTATATGAGACACTTTCCTTGAGCCGTCTTATTTACAACTCCAAAACCTGGACAATCAAATGGTCCTCAGAACAGAGACTAAATGTCTTTGAGATAGCATGTCTCAGGAGGATTCTAGGCGTCACATGAAGAGATAGGCTGTGTAATGATGACACTAATAAACATCTCCATATAGGAATGGAGTATAGAAGGAAGTATAAACTACAAGACACAGCAATGGTGCTTGAGATACTCTGACCATGTTATGAGAATGACTGATGGCAGATGCTCAAAGATAGCACTGCTTGGAGGAGTGCACAGGATAAGGTGAAGAAGAAGGCCCAAAAACGCTGGCTAGACGCATAAAGGAAGACTGTTGAACCTTGGGTATGATAATAACACAAGCATCTAGGAATGCCCAGGATAGGAACAACTGGAGAACCACCATAAACGGGCTGCCCATGCATGCTTCAGCATTGCCAGGGCATAAATGAATGAATGAATGAGAAGTTAGAATGTTGATGTGAAATTTTATTAAGAATAAACAAATAAAATCTATTGTAAAAGAAGAGTGATCCCAATATGAAAATAGACTCAAGCACAAAGAAAATTACGACAATTGAGAGTTTATAGTCAAGAAGCAAATGATGGATAAACTATTATTACTAAGAGAAAACATCGACTCTGGGAGTTCTGCCAGAACTGACCTAACCCCGTATTATTCTGGCTGAAGGCAGCTCAAGGGACATATAGGGGATAACATATCCAGACCCCAGGTAAGGAAGGGCTTAGATTAGATACTAGACACAGCAGATAAGGATTCTGTTAGACTTGGCAGAACTGCTAAAACTGGGCTCTGCAGGAAGTTCACAGGTGGGCCATATTGGGAGGAGGATTCAGGGATACTGACTTAAGTCAGGGCAACTAAAAATAATCTTTGTAAATAGAAAAGTGGTCGGTAGGAAACCAAAATGATAAAAAAAGCCAATTTTTAAGCTAGAAATTGTAAGAAACAACTTCATTCACAGGGTTGGCAGAGCAAAAGAAAGAATTCTCTAAATAGTAAAGTAGAAGCAAAGCCCCAGAGGGCTGAAATGCGGACTCTGCAGGAGCTCTGCCAGCGTGTGCTGGTTTCTACAAGGCTCGGCAGACATTAACCTTGTTTTGCAGCTGATGGAAAAATTGCAGAGTTGAGCCCTGCCCCTGTGCTGCAGTTAGAGTAAAGAAATGCTGCTCATTTTAATATCATTTGTGCTAGTGCCAGGAAGGAGGCAAATTGGGAACAGATGCCTCTCTCTCTCTGCCAGTCCCAGCCTAGTCTCCTCTATTGAGTTCTACTTGCAGAACCTAACAAAAAAACAAGAAGGTGGATTGCATAGCTTCAGCTCATCTTGGTAGATCAAATCTACATTAGGTGTAAAATTGAAAAACATTACTTAATATGTGCATAAATACAGAACAAAAGACTTTCTTAGACATAAATAAAATATAACTTTGAAGATAGTTTGGCTGGGAATAAAAATCCAGAGCCTTGTATCTGTTAAGAAAGCCTCTACCACTGAGCTATTTCTCTAGCCCTTAAATTTCAAGAACTTTAGGAAGAGTTACTCTTCCACCTTTTAAAGCCCTTGGAAGTTTGTAGACTATTATAAAACACAGGGACTTCAGTCTTGAGGAGTTCAGTTGCTTCTCATCCCTGAAGATTCTGAGATGTGATTGTATAGAAGAGTTAAACCCTTACTCTCTGAAATCTCAAGTCCTTCACTTTAAAATAAACCAGCAATGTATTTCAAGAAAAACATTTAAAAATTAGTTTGTGTGAATCAGGAGAAAGCAGGAACGTAAGTATTCAATAATCTGGTGAGATTCACCAACCTATATTTCTTTCTAGAAGGAAGACAAAAATGGAAGTCATAGGCAATTTAGAACAAGCACAAGTGATTTGATGAAAGAGAAAGTACAGCTCACACAGAGGCTGGGGACAATATTCTCTTTAGGTCATGGGTAGGGTAGTTGATTGCCAGTTACTTCCTATGGGATATGAGTTTCATTGTTCTTCAATGAGATGTTTTAGTAAAAGAATTAAAAACAATTGAATATATTTTGGACAGATCTGGTTCTTAGTGTAGAAAATGAAATTTGAGAGAAGAGCTATTACTGTGTTGGCAAAAACAAGGAAAGTTCAGAGCGATCTTTATTCCTAAGTCTTCCAATGTCTTCCAGGTGTGTTGCATCTTGCTGACTGTACTTAAGAGTATTAATTTGGAGGGTCATTCCTACTTGTGAATCTGATACTAAAATGAATTCAGCCAAGATACAGCTTGGCTTAAATTTCTTGAAGAATAAAGTGATTGTCTTCAGGAAATACCCCCAGAATGGTGCAAGAATGCTGGCTTCTCATGAATGGACATACTCAGAAGCTAGCTCTTTGTTGTCAGTGGTATTGACATCACTCTCTCCAAATACCATGTTCAAAATATCACTCTTTTTCAAAAGAAACGTAACTAGTGAAGGGGCATGACAACTGTTGACACTTGCAAAGATAACTCCGTGGCATTCCTTTCTGGACATCCAATCAGAAGGCAAATTGTTTCCTCTCATTCCTATGGGGTCTTTATGTACCAGCCCAATGGTAGTGGCATAGCTGCATTTGTATTGTCAGAGGGATTCACAACAAAATTTTTCCAAAGGCATGACATCTTTGGTTTCTTTGCTTATTGGGCATTGAACATTTGGTCAGTAAATGTATAAAGCTTGAAGTTGAAGACTCATTTATGTTTGAGCCTCAGACAGAGTAGAGAGATAGAATTATATGGAATACTCAGCATCATGGAAATTTGCTCTTGGACTGTTACAAGAAATCTACTTCTTTACTCAAGCAGAAACATATTTTCTGTGATGCTGTGACATGTTCATTTAGTTCTTGGCCAAGATTGTCTCTAGAGCAAGACACAGATGACACTGCATTTTTAATGCTGACTGAGGATGAGGTATCATGCTTTTGGAAAATTTTTAAAATAGCCTGGGATTGTGATGGGCATCAATATCATATTCATAGAATTTAGAATTATCAAAAGACCCTTTCACACTCTTTTGCAGAAGGAAAAGAATTGAAAACAATATTTTTCTTAGAAAAGAGATGCATCTGTATCATGCAAAACTTACCAAAGACAAGGTAAATGAAAAAATAAAACAAAATCACTGATAGTTATACCACATTGAAACAATGTTGTTCATATTCTGATGTTAAGGTTTTAGTTTAAGGCTAAGCAATATATATATATATATATGCAAATAGAAGCTTAGCATAGATATAGTATTAAATATAGGATAATGTTTGTATTTTTATGTTTTTTATGGTTTAGCTTAAGGCAACAGGTATGCATGTATATATATTTGTGTATACATATAAGTATATAACACTATACATATACTGTTAAAATGTAAAACAGCCTATGAAATGTAGAAGCATTGAGTTCATAGTTTTCACCAAACCACAAATTGAGAAGATATTCAGTGCAACAAAAGCATTTCTACATTCTAATTTTAAAATAATCTTTGCCATTACATTTTTGGAATAATATAATTATTTAAGTGATTTATTTTAGTGGCCGTAATGGGTGGCTCTCAGTTTTTTTCTTCTGTAAACAATGTTATTAGATACATTTATTTAAAATTGGAGTTTTGCATAAGCAAACTTGTGTTAACTTACCCTTGGGTCCCTACTCCCACCTACATGTATGGACTGTCCTTATTTCATCCGAAATATGTTCACTTCTTTTGCTTCCATTTACAATTTGAGATGATTTTTTAGTATCTAGTGTTGTTCTTGTATTTCATCAGCAGTTGTTCGGGCTGTGGGAATCTCTTTGCTTTGGGAATTGTTTCTTGTAGCCTGAGATGTTTCCCTCTTTCTTCATTGTTTCAAGTTTTCTGAAGCTGAGTCATGAATTATGAGAAACACAGATAATATTTTAGACTGAATTTAACTAACCTTTCTTTGTTTATAAAAGAATTGTTTTACAATTTATACATGCTAGTGTGTATATATGGGTGACTCCAGAGGTCCAGAAGAAGGCCTCAGATCCTCTTGAGCTGGAGTTACATGTACTGGTTAGCTAACCAATGTGGGTGCTGGGAATTAAAGTGTCATCCTCTCCAAGGTCAGTAAGCATTCTGAACAACTGAGCTGTCTCTCCAGCACTAGAATTAATTTTTCTTGAACAAATGAATAGGCAGAAGAAAGAAAGGAAAGAATGGAAAGAAGAATAAAGATTCAAGGCCTTTTTAAAGGAGGGTTTTTCTCAGGTTGTTGTAAGGGTTTATTTTTACCAGTTGTTGGAGAGAGTTTGCCTCAGAGTTCACATCAGTTTGTATCCCTGAGCATTTTAGTCAGTACAAGTCACTTTATAGGCAGTGTCTAACTCTTGGATGCAGTCTTATGAAGGGAGAGTTGTATAATGACAACTGCTGTGGACTCGTCTTTCCGTCTTTGCTACTCCAAGATATAGTCGTAAGAGACTAGAATATATAACCTACAAGTAAGCCTCTTTGGCATAAAGATTACATTCTGTGTGTTGAGGGTATAAGAGAAGAACTCACAAGTTATACTCATAAGAATAATAAATTCACACCAAGAAAATAAGTTACCATTTGTAAGGGTGTCTCCATCTCTGCCTGCGGAAGAGAATGCAGACTAAATCTACAGAGTTGAATCTTCAGTGTAGTGGGCACCAGAATGAAACTGTCACAAGAGACTTTGTTTTCACTCAACTCTTAAATGAGTTTTTATTCACACTTCTTTTTGTTTCAGCGAAGGAGGGAAGTACTCTGGTTCTTGAATGTCCCCAGAACCTGTATGTGAAAGACTGAGTACATAGCCTGGCACTATTGTGGAATGAGAGAACCTTAAGAGATGATTTCCAGTGGAATGTCTTTAAGTTTAAGTGTGTAGACGTGAAGGAGAGAGTGTGGCCCCACTCCTTCCTTTCCTCCTCCTCTTCCTCTGTTTCTGCCTTTTCATCCTTACAGTTCTTAACTTACTGTTCTTGCTTTGCTTTGTGCTCCCACAATGATGTGCTTCTTCCCAATGGGATCCAAAGAAATGAATCAAAACTGCCAAAATTGTAAGCCAAAATGAACCTTCCCAACAGCTGATTATCATAAGCATCTCTAATGGTAATAGGAAACTAATATTGATGCTTTAAAACCTAAGGTTTATGTCTAAGAAACTGAGATATGACAATAAACTCATCTCTGCATTTTTTTACATAAATGGGAGATAGGGGTTGTCCTTGACTTGCTATGTCAGTTACAGTCTTTATACTTATTTATACTCTCTCAGAACAGAGACTAAAATATACTTAATATACCTAGCTTACTAAACACCATAGTTCATCCACACAACATACTGCCAAATATTGGTTGTTTCTCCTCTTGATTATGCTGGTTACTTGAAACTATAGTTCTTTCTTAATGTCAAGATTTGTGAGAAAATACAAGTACAGCTTATCCATAGCCAATATGTATCCCACAATTTTTAATAAATATTTATTTCTTTTGAACAATAAGTAAGCTGAACCATCTTAAATTGGGGATCATCTGTCTATATATTATTAGAATTGTGTTATGTTTTTCTTGTTAGTCTGTCTTTTGTTACAAGAAATCCCAGCTAGGAATTTTCCACTATATTTCTTTTCTCACAGAAGATATTTTGGATCTCATGATTAAAGTATTCAAGTCGGATTTCATTGCTAAACAGAAAATAAAAATGAGGGGAATAAATGAGTACCATGTACATTAGAACAAACACAGATTTGTTATTGTCCCCCATGGCTTATTTTTTCAGTGAAAACTCAGTTATTGTCTATGGTTCAAAATGAGTTCTATGGCATGGAGAAAGCACTGAATGATGGGCTTACTGGAACCTAAAATTCAACTTTCCTTCATGAACTCTAGATAACTCAACTTTCTACTTTTTTTGCTAGAAAATAAACTGAAATCCTTTGGACAAAGTGATAAAGGACTTCTTTTGGCATTTACCCATTAAAAGACACGATTTTATTTCCCTTATGATTTTTGAGCCTATAGAATCAAATAAGAAGAGAAAGCACATTAAATACCACATAAAGCTTTTTCACATGAAAAATCCTTGTCTGGATTTTATATTCTTTCTTCTGTCTTCACAGCTAAAGTTGTCTGAGAAATCACTCATTTTGTTAAAATAAACACATGCCCTTTCTGCAAATTATACTAGACTTTAGGAGTTTTATATACACAAAAAAGCAACAAATAGGCAAACCTCTCACTTGATACCATACAGATCTTCAAAGTCACCAAAAAGTACACAGAGAGTACATCCAGGCTCTTCCCTTTACTTCTAAATCAACCTTGTACCAGGAAAGCACAGAGACCAAAGTGGAGGAGCCTCTGAGGGAAATAGTTCCCTCTCAAGAACTGAAACAAAAATGAACAAGAAATGTTGGCAAACAACAACAGGAAGAGAAACATGGTAGATTATTTGAAAATTCAGAATATTTATGTAATGAAAGTTGTATAAATAAGTGTTAAACATAGGAGTGAAGATTAAGGTTTTTGTTGTTAGTCCTAATTTATCTAGCAAGTTGTCTTTTGAAGAGGTAATTCTGTCATCTTTTGAACCATATATCATGTACAAAAACAGCTGTGTTAACATAATTTCCTGTCTTTGTTCATGAAGTTCATGCTGTGATACTAGTATTCTTCAATGAAAATGGTAGCAATGAGCAACAGTCATTGAGAGTCTTACTAACAACCAGGACTCATTCTAATGTCTTGTATCTGTTATCCCTTAGCTTTCAAACTCGTTTTCCTTAATGACCTAATGAATGAATTTTATGGAATATTTACAGGGAACTTTCTACTTTGCATTTCTTAATGAACCACTGCTGGAGGCAAAGGAGACCAAAAGAAAAATATCCAGTCCTGGCCTCAACAGAGCGTATAGCTTGATAGCTGTTTTGTGAGGTGGACACTGTGGTCATTCTAATTTATAGCAGAGCGTGTAAAGGTCCAGAAAAAGATTATGACTCAATAATGTGTTGGGACTAAGGCTAGATAACAGGCTTTCTTTATGGCCTTCGTGTTGCTGGATTGCCAAATAATTAATTAATTCCACACAACAACTCTCACTTTCCTGTGATCTCACTGATTAGCCTTGAACACAGAATTCTGTGAGTGAAGAACTTCAGTTCTGTTTTGATTTATGCTAAATACACATTTGTTTCCTCACTGGGTTCTGCCTTCCAAAGGCAAGGATCATTTTTGTATGTAATCTTCACCCACCAATACAGACGTCATGATGGTCATACTGTTCAGTCAGGCATAGTTTTAATCAGCATGGAAAATGAATATGGGCACTAAAGGCTAAATTAGAAATGAGGAAGAACATGAAGAGCAATGCCAGACAGACTGATGCTGACTGAGGCCACACTGCTTTTTCCTGTGGGAGACCTTAGTAATGCTGCATAGACTTTATTTACACAGCTTAAAGGTGATGCTCAGAAGGTATCTTTGTGACATATTACCAATTCACTTATTAAGGTAGTTTTCAATGGTGGTGAATAAAGTACATGCCCTATGCCTGTTGGTGTGGGTATATCAACCCACTCTGGCTATCACAGGGTCACGGAGGTTCTGTCAGGCTGTAGCGCAGATAATGGAGTGGTCATTGCCCTGTGATTCCTGGCACCAGTATCATTGACCTCATCTGAATACTGATTAGAAATGTAAAAATCACTGAATATGACTGAGACTAATTGCATTAGAAATCAGGGGGTTATGCATCGTGGCTGTGATAAACCACAATGATTACAGAGAACTTGAGAAAACAATTGTTTGTTTTCACTTATGGTCCCAGAAAGATAGACTCCATCACGATGGCCATGGCATAGGATGGCTGCAGGGGGAGTAAGCAGGGACATCACATTTTTATCTACACACATGAACCAGAGAGCAAGACTACACTGTATCACTCAAAGCCTGCCCAGAGTAATGCACTTCCACAACGTTCCACCTTTGAATGGTTCCATAACCTCCATGAACAGTGCCACCAACTGGGGAACAAGTATTCAAAGGCCTGAGCGCATGGGGGACATTCCCATACAAGCCCCACACAGGCGTGTTTGGAAAAATAAAGGAAGAGTGATTATGATTCAAAGCTTCTTACTTACAAGGAATCAAGAAGTGGTCCTCTCTGCCTCCTATTGGAAATGGGTTCAGCTGGGTCTGTCAGCTGTCAATCTCCCTTATACACTTAGTAATACAATGAGGACAGTGAAAACCAAGGGAACCCATATTTGAGTTTCATCTCCTCTAAGTCTTCATTTCTTATCTATAAAATTATGAGAGTCTTTAATATCCCTGTTTATTTCCCAAGGGTTTAGAGGAAAACACGTCTGATAATATTGAAGATGCCATTATTTATGAGGGCCCTGAAGTTTTCACTCTCTCACACTTTCTTTGTAAAGTGTGTGTGAAGTTGTTATGGTGAAATACCTTTTACTGGCAGATACAACACATTTTCCAGCACAAAGAAGGAGCTAAGTACATATTTTATTTAAGTGGATAGATTAAATACATGGATTTTCTTATGTTATCTGTATTCTAGACTTTGAAAACATTTTGCCTTTCTGTAGAACTTTATTTTCCATGAATTTTTATTTATGTTTAAACTTTCCCAGATAAAATTTAAGTGACTTAAAAGTATTTATGCAACACCTACTCCATTCCAGGCTATGGGTTAGTATCTGGGTTCGTGGCTCACCATTACTCAAATAGAAAAATTCAGTGATAATCTGTATGTTAGTTCTCTGACAGCAGTTTCTTGGAAGTGGATAGATTTGACTGATGTACAGATGCTGTAATGGTTAGGGTTCAGTTGGTCTCTGGCGATGTCTCAGTCATGACTGCCTTGTCAGCAAAAGACCCAAGTTTAGTATTCAGAACGCACATTTAAAAGCCTGGATCTAGTGGCGCATACTTATAATCCTTGTGTTGGCGAGGGACAAGCAGCTGCCATGGGTCACCACCAAGTCAACCTTGTCTATGTGGTGAAGTTCAGACCAGAGAGAAACCCTGCCTTAAAGATAAAGAGAAATAGCACCAAAGGTTGTCCTCAGGCCTACTTTCACACGCATGTGCACACATGTACACACACACACACACACACACACAAAGAGACAGAGATAGAGAGAGATAGTTCAGTGTCAGTTTGATTGTGGGAAGTGAAGGAGTAGAGAAACTAAGAATGATTTGACTTGGGAAGGAGTGTTCAAGTAGTGGGACTATGAGAAAGCAACATACTCACTGTTAAATGTAATTTTCACGTGTTTTAAAAACATCTGGATAGAAAATGTTTATAGGTTGAATTGTAGAGATGGATGTTTTTACATAGGGATGAGCACTTAGAAATCATCAGCATATATACTTTTCTGTATCTGGTATGGGTATAAGGTAAAACTATTCACAGAAGGCATATAGTGATGTATGAACCCATCAATGATTTTCATTGACATCCAAAGGTTCCTATTTAAAGAATTCAGTTAAGCACATAGTTATTCCATTACCTTTTATCACTGAGATGTAGGGGTGAGATATATCCTCACACAGACGAAGACTTCATTCCCAACAGATGGATCCAAGTCGCATCAGCTACCAGAGAAATCTTCCCTTACTTTACAGGAACGCTTACTTTACAGGAACGCTCAGCAATCTAAGAAGAAGGCCTTAACAAGCATTCCCTTGTTCAGATACTGAGTGATCTAAGTTGGGTCAATGCTTTGAGTCCTACAATTATGGATGCCAATAGCATTTCTTGATACTATGCTGTTTCTTAATAGAACACTTATCACACATTTCATTTTATATTGGCTGCTCTTGAAGACCCATTTAACATGTAAACCCCTAATCACTCTTCAAAGCTTCAGGCTTTTCAGATGGCAGAGCCTCTGACTGCTACCCATTGTTCTCATCCTTCATCTGCACTCTCTCATCATGTATTGATCCCTGAAGGCTTGCTCAGTGATGTTGAGATGTTACAAAATGTATCTGTCTTAAGACACAGATGGTACACCTTTTCATTAATTATCTACTCTCAAAATCCTTTACCAATAAGTGTTAAATAATAAAAACAGTATGATAAAATTACAAATAAAAATTAAATCAAGAATTCCAAGTTTAATGTAGTTTTATTGTTTACCAAGTCTTTTTTTCTTTTAACAAAATGATTTACATTCACTTTGATTTATATGTATCTCCCTCTATAGGTGAGTTTATACAATGTATGTGTGGGTATCTGCATATGCCAGAAGAGGGTTTTGAATACCCTGGAGCTGGAATTACAGGTTTTGTGAGCCATGTGATGTTGATGCTGAGAACTGGACTTGAACTCCAGTCCTTGGGAAGAGCAGCAAGCCGCCTTCACATTGCCAGCCCCAACTTTCTCACCTTTGATGTAGCATTCTTCCCTCACAGTAGATATGTCCATGCCTCTGGATGTAGCTCATTTGGTAGAGGACTTGCCTAGCATGCACAGAGCCCTGAGATGAATTCTTAGCAGCACATAAAGATGGACATGGTGTTACATACCAGTCAAAGCAAGGGAGACTAAAAGGAAGATTAAGCCTCTAAGGTCATCTTTAGATCCAAAGAGATTGTGGCCAGCTTGGGCTACATGAGATCCTGCCTTAAGGCAAACAAACAAACAAACAAATAAGCTGGGCACAACAATGAAATTCAAGTTCTAAATAATGTCCATAACAAGTTTGAGGACAGCCTGGTTGAGGACAGTCTGTGATGAGAACCTGCTTCAAAAAATAATAGAACAAAACCCATTGTCACATAATGAAAATTGTACATGCCTGCAATGGGTAGTCTCAGATAAAGCAACTTTTCTGTTTTTGAATTGTTTGGTCATGCAAAACCTGGGATTATCATTGCTGGATCAAACAAACCATCACCTGAGTTTTCATACTGACTTCTTAATGCTTGAGCCTTTTTACACACACACACACACACACACACACACACACACACACACACACACACACACATATACATATTAATTTTAAGAAAAAAATTTGTAACTTCTAAATCTATTTCCTAGCAAATTCCATTCTCTTGTTTTGCTGATTTTTCATTCTCTAGGCATGGTTGCAAATACTTGCATTAAAATATGTAGATAGAAACAAGCATAATATTAATATGTAAAGAACCTATTTGGCATTCATAGTGCCCCATCTGAAGAGCACACAGCAGGTAAAGCAAACTAGATAACTGGGCCACAGGTCTGGTTGAACCACAACCCTAACTAGGAAGACAGACAGATAACAACTTGATACTATATGTGTAGTTGAAAAGTCTTAACTTGAATCCAGAAGCTTACACTGTGATGGGAATGTAGAAACTATTTTTTTAAGTCACTGCACTCTTCTTCATCTGCCAATTGCCATAATTATTACACTACTGAAAAGATAAGAAAATTGAATAGCTAACAACAAATTGAAGAGAGGCTCAATCCTACTTATAATCAGAAAATGCAATTCAAAAGAAATGGATCTAATTTTGTACTTAGTATTAGCAAAAACACTTATATCAGATAATTCCCGGTGTTGGCCAAGATACAGAGGGGAGAAAATGTTACTGCTATTGAATGTCGAAAGTGATACTTTATTCTGGAGAGCAAACTGGCAACACTGAAAATGAAGACTGAATATTCTATGGGACTCAGGTTGGCACTCAGTAAGGTCAGACAAAGGTGAGAGCGCTTAGCCTCCCATTGTTTGAGCACAGCCATAGCGGTGTCCACATCTATAGGAGTGTAGAATTAAGGTTATGCAAGTCAGAAAGCCAGATGGGCATATAATAAAACACAGTGCTGGGCAACATTACTAATACTAGAAAGATCTAAAGCGCAATGGCATTATGTAAACTGAAACACTCTCTGTAAATAAGTTGCATGATATTTGCATGTGTATACATGTAAACAGAGGTGGCAATTAGATGGATAAAGAGTGCCTTGGTTTCTTTACTGCTGTGGCAGAATACCTGGACAGAAACTACGTAAGGGAGGAAGGGTTGATGTGGCTTACAGACCTGGTCACAGTCCATCATCGCGGAGGAGTCTAATTGGCAGAAACTTGAAGTGATTGGTCACATCACACACACAGTCAACGGCACTAGCATGCATGCTCATCTTGCTTTCTCCATTTTGGGTATTCGTGAATCCAGCCTGTAAAATGATGCAATCCACATTCAGGTGGTTTTTCCTGCCCCAGTTAACTGAATTGAGAAAATTCTTCACAGACAGCTCCACAGGCCTGCCTAACCTAGACAGTTCTTCACTGAGATTCCTTTCCTGGCGAGTCTACATTGTGTTATGTCTACAATAGAAATCAGCCACTACAGAGAAACAGAGATAGTCAAGTGTCCCTCGACATGAGGCTTAGTTATGGACACATTCCGAAGATCTTTAAGCAGGATGGTACAGGGAAGGGAGAGCAGTGGGACTGGAGTTGGCACAGGGGCAATGCCATAAATCCAAATGTAGAAGCCTAACACACAGCCTTCATCATAATGTGCTTAATTTTTGGGACTGTGATTAGTTTTCTCTAGCGAGGTTAAAGCAGAAAGAAAAGAACAATATATAGAAAAAAAGAGGGGAAGGAAAAACAGAGAAACACTAAGAAAAATAAAAGTGAAGTTTGCTGGTCGAGAAGATGGACATCAAATAAAAAATAAGACAAGTAGAAAAAGCACATGGTGTTTTCTTTAGAGAGAAAAAATGTACAATTATAAGGAGTCAGCTAGACTTAGTTTAGAAGATCCAAATTTAGGAACATCCAAAGCATCTTAATCAGAAGCCAGTGAAATACTCGCTTTCTCTTGACTGGGGATCATCAGGGTGTTGATCTTGGTCATGTCAGTGTCATAGAGCTTCTGTAACAGTGTGATCTGGTGCTTGTTGTCCTTGACACCCACAATGAATACAAGAGTATTGTCTTCTGTTTTCCTTCTGAGGGTTCCGAGGTTAGGGATGCACAGATGTTAAACAGAGTTTAACTGAGCACTCTAATGAGGACATGGGGCTGTCTCCTGAGCTGAAGAGTCCTGGGTTTTTAGAAGATGGCGACGTGTGGCTTTTTTGGGAGGGGGTAGCTGTGGACAGCTGTCAGCAATACTTTCTGGGCCTTCAACTCTGTGCTTTGGTTTGATCTGGGAGGTGAGGCCTGAACTTAGTTTCATTTTCTGTGCCTGCTCCCTGATGAAAACTATCTTTTTTGTTAGTATCCCATACTCATGCACATAAAAACAGAAACGCTGAACCTTAAAAATTCACCTACAATTTGTAAATAAAATTAAAAAACACAACTGGGATAACATTTTAAGTCTATAAGGATATCAAAATGGTTTTATGTTTTGCCTACTAGGAAATCTTGTAAGTTCATAAAGTGCAAAAGCAAGGAATAGTTATAATGTTGACAGAAGAGGAATTACAAACTATTAGTAATTATGTGAAAATTTGCCTGCCCTTATTCATAAAGTAACATAAACAAAACCAATTTGATATTTTACCTTTGTTACAAATTCCAAGACACAGAAAGACAATTATCACATGTACTCACTCATAGGTGGTTTTTAAACATAAGGCAAAGAAAACCAGCTTACAAACCACAATTCCAGAGAATTTAGACAACAATATGGACACTAAGAGAGACTTACATAGATGTAATCTACGTGGGAAATAGAAAGTATAAAAAGACAAGATCTCCTGAATAAATTGGGAGCATAGGGACCTTGGGGGAGGGTTGAAGGAGGGAGGGGAGTGGCAGGGAGGGGAGCAGAGAAAAATGTAGAGCTCAATAAATATCATGGGAAAAAAATTAAAAACAAACAAACAACAAATTCCAAGATTTCAAAATGATTAGTTGATGAGTGGAGGAATTTAGAAAGTTCTGGAAGTTTCATGCATTGGTAACATGAATATATAGTTTTATAGCCCCATCAATAAGACAATGTAGTGCTGGGCAGTGGTGGTACACACCTTTAATCCCAGCTCTCAGGAGGCAGAGGCAGGCAGATCTCTGTAAATTCGAAGCCACTCTGGTCTACAACAGCAAGTTCCAGGACAGCTAGGACTGTTACACAGAGAAATCCTGTCTCGAAAAACAAAAACAAAAAAACAACAACAAAAAAGACAGTGTAGCATATTGACCAAGATGTAAGAAGTATAATTTGCTTAATTAGACATCTTACAAATTATCCTGTGTGTTTATTAGATGCAATATGTACATACATATATACAATCTGCAGTTTGGATGACCTCATTTCCTTGTGCTTCTTTTTCATATGTGTAAAAATATTTTAACATGAAGACTGAATGATTTATATGTAATTTATATAGATTAATACCTGAAACAAAGTATTAATGATCATAACAATAATATCTACAATAAAATTATGATGAATTATACTGGTATTTATATGTTCAAATACATGTATATTATAATGTGCAAACAACTTCCCCCAAACTAATTTTTATCAGTAAGACAGAGATGGTGATAGATCTTCGCAACAGTACACTGTGTACACATACTGAACGAGAGAGAGGTTTTTAATAACACATTATTGAGTGAGGAGAGGAAATATAGACCACAGCCCATATTAAGCATAGATTTCCATGGAAAGGGAAGCATATATTGTATATGAGAACACATTGACTGTTTATTATGGTTATTAATTGAGTGGGAGGAATATTCTTTAAACTAGCTTTCAAAACCTTTATTTGCTTATTTTTAATGATAAAAGCACCATTTGTCATAGTAAGTACAAACTGGAAATATTTATTGATATGAGGAAACACCAGCAATATATACTTAAATCAAATTAGCAAGCTACCACAGTAAATGCTTATTCATGCTGCAATTCATGTATACAATTGATAAAGGTCCTTCCTTTGCAGGGCTCATGACTGAGGCATCTATTTAGGAAAGACTAAAAGAAAGTTTACTTAATGTATTTCACTTGCACAAGAGTCTTCAGAAAGTAAGACCCAAATAAACAATACAAAACTCATTTTTTTTGGTGGGGGGCACTGTATTCAAGGTGTGTCTGGAAAACAAATGAACAAAAATCTCAGTAAGGCTAGGCTGGGTGGAGAGTGTCTAAGCAAAGCTGACTTGTTGAGCCATGTTTTTGCATCCCTATGTGATACTCCTGGTCCTGTGTAAGTGAGTCTTCAGACCTACTGTGGGTACAGACAGGGAGTTCTTTTACAGTCTGTGTCAGGAGAGAAGGAAGAAGAAAGAAGTGATGACCATGTCTCAGTTCTCCTAAAATGCCAAGTTAGTTGTGTTGAACAGAGTGTCCTGAAGGCCATCCATACACCAGCTAGTTCTGGAAGGGACCATGTTGTTAAGTACAAACACTGACCACTCCTAGACAAGAGTGTATTTGGAAGCTTTATTTTACTTGTTTGCTTTGTTTTAAATTAAACTAAAATTGATTATGTCTTATACATTCTTATACTGAAGCAACTGCATGTATTACCATCTATGTGTGCACAGAAAAATATTGACTATCTCAAAAATAAAGTAACCTGCTAATATGCTTGTGACTTTCTGTATCTTCTATTATAAACTCTCATCAATGTTTGAATTAGGTAATATTTAAAGGTAAATGGGGAATTCTGGATTTAATCATCTTTGAAGAATGCTAGCTATATTGAAATGAGTCTGTAAATTTTTTTCTACTTGCTTTTGTGTGTCTATCTTTAAAACCTGAGAATCAAATTATTTTTAATTTCAACATGCAGCAGACCAAAACAACATGCACTAGATATTCTCTTGCTTTGTTCACTGAGACCCAATCCCTTGGCTGCCTCCCTAGCCCTGCAATAGAACACCAGTTGCATCTTCTGTGGATTCCACAAACAATCCCCTTCCAAGTTCTCTCCCCTGCTTTGTTACTGTATCTCAGCAGATACCCCCTGCTAAACCATGTCTGTCAGAAGAGAAGCTGGGATGACCATAGAACTTTTATTCTCTCTCTCCTCTGCCAGATTCAATCCCCCAGTCTCATACCCAGCTCTGCAACAGAACACGTGGGTCAGCCTTCCCTGACCACTTTATCCCATCTATTGTTGATTCCCACAGATCTTCCCTTTATACTCTTCATCCTCCCAATTGTTGCCTTGTCCCAGATTCCAATTCCAAAAAGCAACTCTGGCTAATCCTAAGGGCTGCTCCTCCCAGACCAAAAAATGGACTGAAGATAGCCCATACCTCTTCTAAAGCTCCTGAAATCGAAAGGACGTCCCCTCTCCCAGCAAAGTTTGCCCTCAGGCTTAGGGACATCATTTAGGGGTTGATTACAATTGGTATAAGGTTGAGGGATGGGGGAGGAATTTTATAGGCTCAGGGATCTTTTTGAAAAAAAAAAGAGGGATAATTGGATGATGGGATAATATGTAGCATGAGGGCCTGCTTGTCGGGGGTTTCTGTCCCGCCTGGTCCACCAGCTGTTTAGTCCCAGAGAAAATCACGCAGAGTCTACGCTAGGTTATAAACTGATTGGCCCATTAGCTCAGGCTTCGTACTAGCTCTTATAAGTTATATTAACCCATTATCCCTATCTATGTTAGCCACATGGCTCAGTACCTTTCTCAGCGGGGCAGGTTACATCCTGCTTCTTCAGTGGCCTGGAATGAATGCCAAGGAAGCTTCCTGCTTCCCAGAATTCTCTTATTCTCCTTGCTCCGTCTCTACTTCTTGTCTGGTTGTCCCACCCATACATCCTGGCTAATGGCCAATCAGCGTTTACTTAAATCATGATTGACAGAATATGGACAATTCTCCCACACCAATAATAGATTGTTATTTGTGAGTTATTGTTTTTAGACAATTATATTGGTATAGATTCTTATATATTGATACAAAGTTAAATTATATTGAATATGTATGCATGTATGCTTCTACCTCTGTTTAAAACATTGTTTATGTATCGATATATATTTACCATATTACAGTGTACATTACTATCTCTGATCAAGATATTTATACATTGTTTACATTTGAAGGTCATTGTCCTCATTCATTACACAGTTGTTTATTGTCTTCGTCTTTAAGTTAGAAAGGTATTGATAATTATAGATCAATAGTCATCTATGTTTGTCATATTTATAATTAGACTAATCAGGTTCTTTAAATACATAGAGATTATATTCAGTATAGATAGATAATCTTCAACCTCTTCAAAAAGCTGTAGAAAATGGCATTTAATCTAACTTAGAGTTCCATTGTAGTGAGACACAGTCACTCCTGGCAACACCGATCTATTCCCGAGAGAATGTTGAGCACCAAAGACACTCCACCTGGAGCTTTTCTTCTTGGCAGAACTGGCCTTTGGGCAAAGAAATGCCCATACCTCAACCACTGACAGAGATATATAGTATCCATAAATGGATAAAACAGGACTGTCATATCCTGCCAAGACAGGGTAAGATAGTTTTGAAAAGTTTCTTGCCTTTGAAAATGGTATGCCAGTTACGTTAGGCCTTAGCCAAAGTTGGTTGCTTCAACATTACAAATGAGACTTTGGGTGATTGCCCAGGTAGCCAGTTGTCTCTGTCATTTATTGCACATTTTGGAAGTTTCTCAATTACACTTCCTGTTTACTCAAGTAATATTGTTTCCCTTCTCAGATCTTCGATGAAGTTGAAGATTAGCTAATTGTAGTTACCTTCCTCATGATTTAGCGAAGCTTAATTTCAATGCAATATTTAGACTCCTTAGAATCAAATCCCAGTGCCATTATCATTGGCTTCTCAGTCAGTCCCCATTGTCAGTCATATTCAGAGAGTCTGTTTCAATCACATGCTCGTTCAGTCCCAGTCCAGCTGGCCTTGGTGAGCTCCCACTAGATCAGGCACACCATCTCAATGGGTGGACGAATCTACTGCATGTACTGGCTTTTTGGGATCCTAGTCAGTGTGGATTCACACCTTCCTAGGCCTGGATGGAGGCAAGAGGGCCTTGGGCTTCCCACAGGGCAGGGTAACCTGCCCTCTCTTAGGACTGGAGGGGAAAAGGGGAGGGGGAGTGGGGAAGCGGGAGGGAAATGGGAGGAGCGGAGGAGGTGGAAATTTTGAATGGTACTATTTATAATGCAATAATAAAAAATTAAATGTGG
>PVIU01016141.1:0-19810 GCA_004026605.1 Ondatra zibethicus | reverse complement strand
GAAAAAAAATATTTAGACTCCTTGAAATAAAATGTTTAGTAAAACTTTTGTTATGTGTTCCTTGCTTAATATTGTTTATTGTTTGTAATTTTATATTTGGTATCTGTTCCTATTGTATATAGTTATATTGGGTTTGGATGGATCTTGTTTAGACAAAAGGGGGAGATGATGGGGAAAATCTATCAACCAATCACATCTAATTAAGGGGTGGCTACCTGGAGCCCAGGAGGAAAACCTGGGAGAACCCAGGTGTATACGCTCTCTGAGCGGCTCCCACCAGACAGATAGGAAGTTGGACCTCACATTCTTGTAGCGTGAGTTTCCTCTTATAACCATTAAAGTATAATTGTTATTCTTGAGCTGGCCTGGTTACTTATCGTACCCACCTAATCAGCAACAAATCCCCTCAGTCTCAACCCCAGTTCTGAAGCAGGAAACCTGCTTTGGTCTCTCTTTCTTCTCTGACTACATCCCCTATGGTTCACAAAGACCTTCTCATCCAACCTACCTCCCCTCAACTCAGTCCAGAATCCCATCCTCCAACACCAGCAAGCACGCCCTGTGAACACACCAGCTGAGCAGGCCAGGAAAATAACTAAGCCCCAGTCAATACACTCTAGAAAATCTGAGAGGGAACATAAACCAGGGAACAAAACACTCACTCAACAAAGAAAAATCCAGAAATTAGCTGCTAGACATATAATAATCTCAAACTCAGATGTCTAGATACCAATGTGAAAACACAATCAATAATAACCAGGGTAGTATGTCTCCACTAGAGTCTATCTATCCAATCACAGGAGGCTCTGACTATCCCAGCACAGCTGAAGCACAAGATAAAGACCTCAATACCAACTATATGAAGATGATATAGGCCTTTAAAGAGGAAATGAATAAATCTCTTAATGAACTCCAAGAAAACAAAAAATATTAAAACAATTGAATAAAACTGTTTAAGACCTGAAAATGGAAATAGAATCAATAAAGAAAACACAAACTGAGGAAACTGTGGAAATGAAAAACTTTGAATTCAATCAGGAACTACAGAATACAAAGGATGTATGTGTATTCGTAGGGTTTCTATTTCTGTAAAGAGACATCATGACCAGGGCTGTAGGCAGAGATTTCTTGTCCCGACTGCCTACTTACAAATAAGTAACATGGAGACTTAAGATTACTTATAAATGCTCAGTCAATAGTTTATGTTGTTAACAACTTAAACCATTTCTATTAATCTATGTACTATCCCAAGGCTTATTGCTTTACCTTTATCCCATTTTGTGTGTTCAACTCATTCTCTGTCTGTCAGGCAACTCCAGATTCTGCCTTTCTTCCTCCCAGCATTCTCCTAGTCTGGCTGTCCTGACTAACCTTATTCTGCTCAGTTATTGGTCAGTCATCTTCTTTATTAAATCAATCACAGTGACATATATCCACACATTGTAAAGGAATATTACATAGCACAGGACAACTTTTACAAAGAGAAGATTCAATTATGGGTGACTTACAGCTCAGAGGTTCAGTCCATTATTATTATCATGGCCATCATGGTGGCCTACAGGTGGATATGGTGCTGGAAGGGTGGCCAAGAGTACTACATCTGATCCACAGGCTGAGCCTAGATAGAGTATCTGATCTGAGACCTCAAAGCCTTCCCCAACTAACACACTAAGAAGCTAAGAGAGATAGACATGAAAACAAAGGATAAACACCACCAACTATTAAGAGTAAGTATCCAAGTTATGTTTCCTATAGGATAAATCGAAAATCCTGGTATATTCCTGGTGTGGGACAATGGTCTGTATCCTGTCAATTATATTTTAAATAAATGCTGATTGGTCAGTAGCCAGGTAGGAAGTATAGGTGGGGTGACCAGGCAGGAAGCAGAGGTGGGGTCATGAGAATTCTAGGAAGAAGAATGTTCCTTCTGCAGTCCTGTCCCAGCCATAGGAGAAGCAAGATGTGACTGCCCCACCGAGTAAGGTACTGAGCCACATGGCTAGCATAAACAAGAATAATGGGCTAATATAAGTTGTAAGTGTTTAATAAGAAGCCTGAGCTAATGGGCCAATCAGTTTATAACTAATGTAGATCTCTGTGTGATTTCTTTAGGGCTAAATGGCTGTGGGACCAGGTGGGACAGAAAACCTCAGTCAACATATCCTCAGAGGAAATAGAGTAGTACAGGATATAGAATGGATTGATCCAGCTTTGTCTGGTGAGTTGAACATGAGAACCCAGACCCTTCCAGATGTAAATATTAACCACAAGAGTCAAAACTGCCTCTTACTTTGCATAATGCTATAACTGCATGTACTGCCCTTGGGCACACTGTTCTACCTATAGGTGTGCCTAGTTAGAAAAGTTCCTTTGTAGCTTGCAAGACTGCTTATGCTTCTAACAGTAGAGACATAGATCAAAAAGGTAATGGCTGCCAGTGGGAAAGTTGGGGAATGGAAGTGGAAAGAGGCAAGGAACAAACTGGTAATTATTGTAGCCATTTTTTGAAACTTAAGGAAGCAAAGCTGAATGTAAAGCTGTTTATGCAAACCATTGAAACTATAAATAAAGACAGCCAGGCTAACTGGGGCCACTCATTTGAAAATAGGTGGCCGCAGTCTTTTCTTGGTACCACTTTACATATCCATCTCAAGTCTATGAACCCATCTGAAGCAAGCCTTCCAGCACTCTACCAAATTGTAACATTTAAAAGAAATGGATAATATTATTGATAGATACCACTTACCAAAGTTAAATCAAGATCAGATAAAGAATTTAAATAGACTTATAATCCCTAAAGAAATAGAAGCAGTCAATAAAAGTATCCCCCCTCCAAAAAAAAAAAAAACAAAAGAAAAAAAAGCCCAGGGACAGATGGCTTTACCACAGAATTCTATCAGACATTCAAAGAAAGCCTGATGCCAATACTCCTCAAATTGTTACACAAAATAGACACAGAATAAACATTGCCAAATTCATTTTATGAGGCCTCAGTCACCCTTATATCCAAACTACATAAAGACTCAAGAAAGAAAGAGAATTGCAAACCAATTTCCTTTATGAACATAGATGCAAAAATACTCAATAAAATACTGGCAAACTGAATCCAGGAACACATCCAAAAGATTATCTACCTTGATCAAGTAGGTTTAATCCCCGAGATGTGGTGTGGTTCAACATATGAAACTCAGTCAATGTAATCTACCATATAAATGAACTGAAAGAAGAAAACCACATGACCATCTATCTCATCAGACACTGAAAAGGCTTCTGATAAAGTCCAAAAGTCCTTCATGTTAAAAGTCCTGGAGATATTAAAGGCACAAAGAATATATCTCAACATAATAAAGGCAATTTACAGCAAGACTATAGCCAACATCAAATTAAATGAAGAGAAAAAGCAATTCTACTAAAATCAGGAACAAGACAAGCTTGTCCACTCTCTCCATATCTACTCATTAGAGTACTTGAAGTTTTAGCTAGAGTGATAAAACCACTGGAGGTCACAAAGATTCAAATTGGTAAAGTATTGCTACATGCAGATGATATAATAGTATACCTAAGTGATCCTAAAAATTTCACCAGGGAACTACTACAGCTGATAAACACTTTCAGAAACATGACTGGCTATGAAATTAATTCAAATAAATTAGTAACCCTCCTATATACAAATGACAAGCAGACTGAAAAAGGAATCAGGTAAACAAAACATTTCATAACATCCTCAACTAATATAAAATATTTTGGGATAATCTCTAAACAAGCAAGAAAAGAACTGTATGATGAAACCTTCAAGTTTTTGAAGAAGGAAATTGAAGGTGTCAGAAGATGGACAGATTTACTATGCTCATGGATTGGTGGGACTAACATAATAAAAATGGCCACCCTTTCAGAACAACCTACAAATTCAATGCAATCCCCATCACAGTCCCTAAAAGGACAATTTTCAGCTTCAAATGGAAATACACACACACACACACACACAGAGGGGGGTAGCTAAAACAATCCTGAATAATGAAAGAATTGTCAGAGGTATCAACATCCCTGCTTTCAAGTTGTGACAAAGAGAAATAATAAAACAGAAACAACAAAAACCCATAACAACTAAAAGAAAACAAAACAAAACCCTGTATTGAATTTTTAACAAATGGTGCTGGTCTAACTGAATATTTGCATGCATCCACATGCCATCTCTTGTACCCTGGAGAGGCTTCCCGTGGCAGAATTGACTTGCATTCAATTGAGTTGTTGGCCAAAGAGTCCTGTGAAATTCCCAGACAACCCAGACATGTTGATCAATGGAATTGAATTGAAGACCCAGACATACATCCAAACACCTATGGACACCTGACTTTTTATAAGAAACCAGGAATACCTACTGAAAAGAGAAAACATTTTCAGCAAATGGTTCTGGTCTAACTGGATATCTTCAAGTAGAAGAATGTAAACAGATCCATATTCATTTCCCTGCACAAAACTCAAGTCCAAGTGGACTGAAGACCTTAACATAAAACCAGATGCACTGAACCAGATAGAAGAGAATATATTGGCACAGGAATCAGATTTCTGAATAGAAAAATGCTAATGCAGGCACTAAGATCAACAATGAGTAAATGGAATCTCATGAAACTGAAGTTTCTATAAGGCAGAAGACACTGTTATTCATATTAAGCAGCTGTCTACAGAATTGGATAAGATTTTTACCAACTTCACATTTGACAAAGGACTAATATCCAAGTTATATAAATAACTCAAGAAGCTAGTTATCAAAAAACAAAATAATCCAATTAAAATGGGGTATAAATATAAACAGAGGATTCTCAAAACATTTAAATAAATGTTCAATGTCCTTAGCCATCAGGGAAATGCAAATCAAAATAACTTTGAGGTTCCATCTTACATGCCAGAATGACTAACATCAATAACACAAGTGACAGCCCACACTGGTGAGGATGTGGAGAAGGGGAACACTCCTCCACTTTTGGTGTGCATGCAAACTTGTACATCAATTATGGAAATCAATATGGTGTTTCCTTTGAAAGTTAGAATTGATCTATTTCAAGATCTGGCCATGCCACTTTTGGGCATATATCTAAAGGATACTCTATCCTACCACAAGATTCTTGCTCAACATGTTCATTGCAGCTTCATTCATAATATCAGAAATTGAAAACAATCTAGATGACCCTCAACAGAATAATGGATAAAGAAAATGTGATAGATTTATACAATTTACTCAGCTATTAAAACAAAAATGAAACTATGACATTTACAGGCAAATGTATGAAACTAGAAAAAAAATCACCCTGAGTGAGGTTACCTAGACTCTGAAGAATAAATATTGTTGTATTCACTTATAAATGGACATTAGCCATCAAATAAATGATAGCCAAGCTACACCCCATAGACCCAGAGAGGTTAGGTAAAGAGAAGGGGTTTACAGCAGACCCAAGGATTTCCCTGGAAGGGAAAAGAGAATAGATTTTATAGTTCAAACTGGGACTAAGTGGTGATGGGAATTGGGGGATCATGTGGGGTGGAGGCAGTGAGTGTGTGCAAGACAGCAGGAACTTGGAGGGCACTTTGGGTATGTGTGTGGAAATCTAGGGCAGTGGAAATCTCCTGGAATCTATGCAGGTGAGTTAATGAGGGCTTCTAGTAATGGAGGATACAGAGTCTCAACTAACCATCTCTTGTAGCCAGCGGAGGCTTCAGTAGCAGAACTGACTCTTATTCAATTGAGTTGTTGGCTAATGGATCCCGTGGAATTCCAAAACAATCCAGCAGATGCTAAAACAAAGGGTTGCCCTCTGCAGATTCATAGCCAAGGAGACCACCTACACAATTTATTGAACATGGAGAACTCAAGCTTTACCTACTCAGCGCCTTTATTACTAGTTCTAGGTTCTTCAGCACAGTAGGTACTCTGTGTGCTACTGAAAGAGGAACATGGATGCCAGCTAAGACACACAACCTTTGACCTACAGTCTGTCCTTCCTACAAAATATGCTATGCTAATCGGGGCCCAAAACTTGTGGGAGTAACCTACTAAGTCCCTCTCCACAAGTAGGAACCCATACCTGATACTGCTTGAGTAACCAAGAAGCAGAGACTAGATAGACCAGATTCTTGGGGTAAAACCAAACTCTAATGGTCTAAAGCAATATCAAATGACTCCTAATGATATTCTGCTGTACTCATAGATCCGTGCCTTATCCAGTAATCATCAGAAAGCCTTCCTCTGGTAGCAGAAGGGAACAGATGCAGAGATCTCCATTAGATCCCTCCTCTCAGAGCTCAGGGAATCTGTGGAAAAGGGGGTGGAAAATTGTAAGAGCCAGGGGGGATGGAGAACACTAGGAAAGCAAGGCTCTCTGCATCAACTAAGCAAGGAGCATATGAGTTCACAGAGACTGAAGTGGCAAGCACAGGACCTATATGGGTCTACACTAGGTCCTCTGCATACATATTATAGTTACTAGCCTAGTATTTTTATGCCTGCTTCTTGGGAGTCTTTCCTTCCTGTATGCAGGCAATCAGTTAACTTTGTCTAAACTAAGTAGAATAAGCTCTGACAATTGTATTCATCTAAAAAAATTAAGTGTATTCTAGGCCATCAAAATAGTTGACTTATCTGTGTAGAAGAAAACATTCTATTTGATTCTCCATGCTAGGAAAATGTGAAGGGTATTAAACTACAATACTACAATGTAATAACCCCCTACCCAAGGCTGGTATATTTTCCACAGGCAGCTCCCTCCTTTGCTTCCTGTTTTATAGTGCTTCTGTGAATGGATTCTCTTTCATGTGTGAGCAGATGGTTGGATCCTTTTATAATGTGGATATAGTTAGATAATCAGAGTTAATCAGAGTTGAACTTTCAAGATCATTATCTTAGAAAAAGTTGCTTCTTACAGAGGTGATGCGGGATTCCCCTCTGTATGCTGTGAATATCATTGGTTAATAAAGCAACTGCTTTGGGCATATAGCAGAACTATAGGAAAACAGAGCTAGGTGGGGAAAACTAAGCTGAATGCTGGGAGAAAGAAGGAGGAGTCAGGGAGAAGACATGGAACCGCAGCCAGAGACAGACGTGCTGAAACTTTGCTGGTAGGCCACAACCGTGTGGTGATGCACAGATTAATGGAGATGGGTTAAATTAATATGTAAGAGTTAGCCAATAAGAAGCTAGAGCTAATGGGCCAAGCAGTAATTTAAATAATACAGTTTCTATGTGATTATTTTGGGGCTAAGTGGCCAAGAACTAACTAGTGGCCTCCTCCACCACAGAAGACACTTATGGCTCTGTAAAATGTCCTTCTTTGTAAGAAATAACTCCAGTCTTTAATCGGAATGGAGGGTTTCAAGTGATAATTAGCTAACTGTATCATAGGTTGCCAAGGTCAACTGATGAGACACCTTAGGAGACATCAAACATTTTGTCACCACAGGGGATCCTATGTGCTGTTTGTGGGGAGTACAGATTGGTACAAATATTTCTAAAAAACTATATTCAAGTTATTCATTCAAATTTTAAAGGCACCTATACTTTGAACCAGCAACCCCAGCACTTAGAATATATTTTGTAACCTACAGGTCTAAGAGAGCCAGCATAGGACTACAGTATATGACTTTTCTTCTTATCTATAGTCTCATTTTCTGTGGTTTCTTTTGCTTTCAAATGCTGACAGGAAATATGAAGTTGAAAAATGACAGAAATAATTCACAAGTTTTAAATTCCATTATCAATAATGTGATAAAAACTCTTCTTGTCTAGGATAAAAAATTATCTTTTTGTTTAGCATATTCATGTGGGGCATACTATGGCAGGGGAGAGGGGAGGAGATGAAAGAGGAGAGAGAATGACAGGAAGAGGGAAGAAGGAAGAGAGAAGAGGAGGAGAGGGGAGAGAGATTGCAGTTACCTTTATTAGATGTATCTTTATAATTGTTGTGCAATTGTTACTAATCTTTTATCATGTTTTACTTGAAAACTTTGATAGGTTGTGTTGGTTAATTTAGTTGCCTTGGCATAAACTAGAGTCCTTCAGGAAGAACAACCTCCAACAATGAAAATGCCTCCATCAGATGGGCCGGTAGGTAAGTGTGGGGTATTTTTATTGATTAATGATGCGATAAAGGGCCCAGTGTGGGCAGTGCCACTAACATGCAGGTAGTCCTGGACTGTATAAGAATTCAGTCTGATGAAGCCATGGGGAACAAGCCAGAAAGCACCATTCCTCCACGGTCTGGTCTCTACTTCAGTACTGCCTTCAGGTTCCTAAGCCGAGTTCCTGCCCCAACTTCCCTTCATGATGGATTATAAACTATAAGCAGAAACAAACCCTTTCGTCTCCGAGTTTTCTTTTCTTTCTTTTTTTTCTATTGCTCAGGGTGTTTATCATAGCAATAGAACATAAAACAAAGAAAAACCAGCCTACAATTCATAACCCCAGAGAACCCAGACAACAAAGAGGACCCTAAGAGACATACATGGATCTAATCTACATGAGAAGTAGAAAAAGAGAAGATCTCCTGAGTAAATTGGAAGTATGGGGATCATGAAGAGGGTAGAAGGGGAGGGTGGAGGAAGGGAGTGAAGAAAAAAAATATAGCTTAGTAAAAGCCATTTAAAAAAGAAAGCAAATTAAGGCATAGATATATATGCACAGGAAATATATAGCATATATGTGATTCTATACTGTCCACAGCTTCTGGTGTTCACTGTGGGTTTTAGACTATCTTCTTTATAGAGAAGGGAGAAATACTGTACATAGATATTCTTCAAAGTATTACTAAAACAATAGACAAAATCATTGAATGTGTTGTGATATTGATGAAAAGTATCATAGAAGATGTGTGACACACAATTTGTGAAGAACAGGCATAAAATTCCAACATTGTTGAATCTCAGTGGTGAATAGATGGGTGTTTATTTTGCTATTTCTATTTTTCTCCCTGTTGCAATGTTTGATAATTAAAAGTGAAAAAAAAACAGAGTCCATTAAGAAGAAACTGAACAACTAAATTATGGTCTTCCTACACAATGATAATTTTGTGCTTGTCAGATATGTCAAAATAAGTATTGGGTAGATCTTCAGTAAGGTGATAAATGAGAGAAAAGTCTTCATTCCATGCAAAGCATTTGTAGACTTAGTTGTTTAAAAATAGGATCGATTATGCTTTCTTGTCTTCTCATAAGTAAGCGAGCAGCTGCCACACACTCTCACTACCACAAAGCCCCAACACCATGATTTCCTGGCAATGGTACACTCTATCCTCTCAAAGCCTACATTAAAACAAAAAAAAAAATAGAAACAAAAAAAAACAAATAGGAAAAACTTCTTCTCCCTCTAAATTGCCTTTTGTCAGATATTTATTTAGTCACGACAATAAAAAATTAATGTAGAAATTAGCACTGAGATAAATGGCACAGTAGCTAATATAAACCAGGCCATGCTGATTATAGGAATTTGGAACTGGCCCATGGAAGGAATGTAGAAAACCTTAGAGCTGTGGACTAGCAAAGCCTTAGAATGTTACACATAAACCTCAGTGAGCCTTCTTGATAATACAGAAGACTAGAATGTCAACAGAAATTTAGAAAATATACTATACATGTAAGACTTTGGAAAGAAACAAGAACTCTATCGGTGCTGTGATCAAGGCAATTTATATTGCATTTTGGCAATAAATTTGGCAGTATTGTGTACATGTTCAGAAAATTCGTATGAGGCATTAAAAAAAAAAGAAGAGTGGACTAATTATAATAGTGGAGGAAATTACAAGTCAGCGGAACATTTAGGCTGTGAACTGGCTACTACTCCTCAGTCAGTGCACTTATCCAGATTTACCATGACAGAGAAGGTTATGTAGATGAGAAAGACATTTAAAAAATGTGCAGTTTGGTTAGGAAAGAAGTCTGAACCCAGTTAAAGTTGAGGACAGGGAAGGTGCAGATAAAATGGCTATAATTGTTACAGAGATGTGTGCCTTTAAGGAGAAATTAGAATTTTCTACTAAGACAATAGGAAAGGTGCCCTACTGAAAAGACACTATTCATGGAATGTTCCTGGGTAGAGGAACCCAAACCCATTTGAAAGAAAAGCCTCTAAGAAGACAGAGCCACAGGATATTCTGTGGAATAAACAGATGCCCAGTGAAGTGTCTTGCCAAGCTTCCCTATGAAGGTACACAGAGACTACAGCAGCTGTGTGCAGTTCAAGAGGACCAATCTATATCATCAGCTGCCAGTGGAAAGAGATGATGTTGTCCATATGGTACTGGGTTTGCAGGCATAGAAGATTTAAAAAGTGATCAAATTCTGCTAGCACCACAGATCCAGAAAAATTGGATTCTTTATGTGGAGATCCTGATGGGATTGGGCTGTATAAATTGAGAAGGTGATACCTAAGGTGCAGAAGAGACATCTGGATGTTAGAGATGACAGGAACATGGGATTTTCTCCAAGCAATACTGCAGACAACAAGAAGAACTTATCCAAGAGAGAAGAACCATGTGCCGAAGGCAACAAAACCAGAAGTGCAAGACTATCCAATCCTACTTAGAGTTAGACAGTACCTTCAAAAGCCTCAGATACTGGTTGCTTTGTGCTTACTCTGCTGGATGCTGGTCTTACTTGGGTAAGATCTTTTCTCTTGTTATTCACCCATTCCTCCCCCATTTTATTGTTTTTATTGAACTCTATATTTTTTTCCCCTTCTTCCCCCATCTCTTTCTACCTTCTTCCATGTTCCCCATGCTATCAACTTACTCAGGAGATCTTCTCTTTTTCTACTTTCCATGTAGATTAGATTCATGTATATCTCTCTTAGGGTCCTTTTTGTTGTCTAGATTTCTGGGATTGTGAATTGTAGGTTGCTTTTTTTTTGCTTTATGTCTAAAAGCCACTTATGAGCAAATACATTTTATATTTGTCTTTCTGGGTCTGGGTCACCTTACTCAATCAATTTGTCCACAAATTTCAAGATGTCATTTTTTCCCTATGCTGTGTAGTATAGTACTCCATTTTGTAAATGTACTGCATTTATTTATTTTTATCCATTCTTTGGTAAAGGGGCATTAAGGTTGTTTCCAGGTTCTGGATATTACAAATAGTGTTTCTATGAACATAGTTGAGCATATGTTTTTGTAGTATGATTGAGTATCCCTTGTGTATATACCCAAAAGTAGTATTGCTGAGTATTAAGGTAGGTTGTTTCCTAATTTTCTGAGAAATCACTATACTGATTTCTATACTGTTTGTACCAGCAATGCAGAAGTGTTCCCTTTGCCCTACATCCTCTCCAGCATAAACTCTCATCAGTGCTTTTGATCTTGGCCATTCTGACAGGTGTAAGATGGACTCTCAGAGTTGTTTTTATTTGCTTTCCTCTGATGCCTAAGGAGGCTGAGTATTTTCTTAATACTCAACTTCATATGGAAAAACAAATAACCCAGGATAGCAAAAACAATCCTGTACAATGAAGGATCTTCTGGAGACATCACAATCCCTGGCTTCCAACTCTACTACAGAGCTATAGCACTGAAAACAGCCTGGGCATAAAAACAGACAGGAGGACCAATGGAATCAAATCAAAGACCCAGATATCATTCCACACACTTACAAACACATGATTTTTGATAAAGAGGCAAAAACTGTAAAGTGGAACAAAGAAAGCATATTTAACAAATGGTGCTGGTATTACTGGATATAATGTAGAAGAATGCAAATAGATCCATATCTACCCCCATGCACAAAACTCAAGTCCAAATGGATCAAAGACCTCAACATAAAACCAACCACATTGAACCTCATAGAAGAGAAAGTGGGAAGTACACTTGAACGTATTGGCACAGGAGAACACCTCCTAAATATAACCCCAGTAGCACAGACACTGAGAGCAACAATTAATAAATGGGATCTCCTGAAACTAAGAAGCTTCTGTAAAGCAAAAAATATGGTCAACAAGACAAAACGGCAGCCTACAGAATGGTAAAATATCTTAACCAACCCCACATCGAACAGAGGGCTGATCTCTAAAATAAACAGAGAACTCAAGAAATTGGTCATCATAAGAACAAACAATCCAATAAAAAAGGGGTATAGACCCAAAGAGAGAGCTCTCAACAGAGGAATCTAAAATGGATGAAAGACATTCCTCCCTTTTAAATGGGAATGTTTAGTCTCTACCATTGTGTGCAGGAATTGTGGAACTTGACTTCTTGCCTCTATCTTGAATTTTAGTCTCTCTCTCTCTTTAGATGTATATATGTGTGTGTCTCTCTCTCTCTTTAGATGTATATATGTGTACCCTGCCCTCTCTTAAGGATGGAGGGGGAGGGAGGAGGGTTAGTTGGGGAGTGGGAGGGGAATGGGAGAAGGGGAGGAAGGGTCAATTTCTGAATGGAAAAATAAAAAAAATATATAAAAAAGAAATAAGTAAAAAAACCAAAAAATATAGAAAATAGCTGAGCGCTAAAGAGATGTGATGCATTCAAAAGAGCCTAACTAACACACGTAAGGCTGAAGTTCCCACAGCCATAGACACAAATACCAAGGTAAGCCATCCTCAAGAAATCATGGTTGTGTATTTTCTAGAAATCTGAAAAAAGTTGTTATAAATTTAATAGTTATTAGAACTTTAATCATAAAAATACAAAGAAAAGGATGCATAGGATCGTTTATAAACGGTAAAAACCATGGAGAAAGCAAATCTGCAAAAGAAACTAGAAAAAAGTTAAACCTGAAACAGGAAACCTACAAGACTGACAGAAATGAAGAAAAACAGAATTCAATGGATTCCTGTCTTTTAAACACAAGTAGAAAATAAAACTAACCTAGCATTCTGAACACACTAGGCACATTCTCCCACTGCCCCACTACTGGTGATCGAACCCAGAGTGATTCAAATGCTGGGATAGTATTTTAACACCAACCTACTGTCCTGACCCCTAGAATAATTTTAAGTGTAAATTAATGATGCTTCCACACAAACAAAATTTAAATTTACTAGAGAATGTTTGCTAATAAAGTAGGAAAAATGATTTCATTAACAGATATGGAAATTAAGTAAAAGCAATAGGAAGAGTGAAAAATACATATTAATGCTTACACTATGTTGTGAGGTTTAGAATGTATTAAATTAATGCCCATGAAAACAAACTACAACCATAAGGAAGTGAATGGGACTCCTGTATGTTAAGATCTAGGGATGGATACTAGTTTATGACAGACATAAAAGGAAATATACAGAAGTTACAAAAGGCCTAATTGATTAGGTTAAATTACATAAATTTAATTTATTGAGTTCAAAGTAAAAAAAATCCAGCAGCCTTCTGACTGCAGGAAATATGTTTTAGGTGTCTAGACATATAAGAGTTAAAAAATGGAGTCAAAAATATAAACCATGCAAATGTTAATTTGAGAGGTAGGTGGCATAGGTATACTAGAAAATGACAAATTTATCTAAGACAAAATTTAATCTTACAGAAATCATAAGTAGGGCTGGGAGATGATTCAGTAGATAATGCATTCACTCCACAAATGTGAGGAGCTGAATTCATATCTCCAGCATCTATGAGATTGTCAGACTGTCTTGCTTGCAATCACAGCAAGGAGAGATAGTGGACTCCTATGGCAAACTGTCTAGTTAGAGCAGTTCAGCCTACAAACTCCAGTTTTAACTTCAGTTAATAAAGTACAGAGCAATTGAGAAAGACACCCATTGTTAACTTCGAACCTCTACATATCCCTGAGCCTATACACACGTGAACATGAACACACAATGTATGTATACTACACATATAAATAAGTTAAGTATGCCGGAATGCTATGAGTATATCAACAATACAAGGTAATTCTAAATTTTCACATGTAATGATATGTTATTCAGACATAAGAAAGCATGAAATTCTATTACATGTGGCAGCATGAATCAACTTGGAGGGCATTATCTTAAATGAGATAAGTCATTGTACATTCTCATCATGTGTGGGATGCTTACCATTTGAGTCACACAGTGGAAATTATTGGGTACCAGAGATAGGGAATGGGAGGTGGGAAGGAAAAAGTAGGTGGAGGTTGGTTGTAGAGTACAGAATTATAGCTATATAGAGGTATTTATTAATTATTGACCAAGGAAGCTTATGGAAGAGAGGGTTTATTTGGGGCTTATTGTTCCAGAAGGATGGGAGTCTATGATCATCATGGTTAGGAGCATGGTAGCAGGCAGGCAGTCGTGGCAGTAGAGCAACAGCTTAGACCCACATTCCAATTCACAACCAGAAAGCAGAGAGAACAGCTTACAGGGGAGGGCAGGAGGCTTTCGAAGACTTAAGCCAACCCACAGTCTCACACATTTCCTTTTCCAACAGGGACACTCTTGCTAATCCTTCCCAGACAGCACCAGCTGGAGTCAGAAATTTATGGGGGAACATCTCATTCAAACCTCCACCGTGAGTCTAGCTATTTACAATGTACTGTGTATGACAAAATGACTGTTAGAAAAAATATGAATGTTCTCAGAGAAAGAAATGATAGCTGTCCAGGATGATGGATACACTAATTACGCCTGTTGAATCAGTACAAATTGTATATATGGGTTGAAATATCCAATTGCATCTTCAAAATGCATAGAATTATTTTATTAACTAAGTGTGAATGTTTTTGTGCATGTAACTTCAAAACAGAGCAAAAATCAGAAGAAACAAAGAACTAGACAAATTTGTTATCTATAATTGCTTTGCAAAAATACAGAACACTTGAAAGACCAAGCTTAAAACATTTAGAACGAGTTAATACACACATGTAGAAACAAATACCTGCAAAAGAATGATAAACATTTTTCCATGGAACATCCACCTAATTTGGGTGTGTGGAACCCTATATTAAGACTCACCAGGGATAAACTGTTTTTCCTAAAGATGCTTATATTTAGAGAAAAGAAGAAGGTAGAATGAGGCTACTTCTAAAAGCTTTGAGGATGGACACATTTCCTTGCCTTTCTAAAAGTTTTTTTAAAGTATTTTTTTAGCTTCTCATTTTTGTTGACTAGGGCCCTATATTCTATTTCCAAACAATACACATCTTATTCTCTGAACTGTCATCATCACCACTAAGAAAAGCTGTGACAATGGTCACAGCTGGAATATGTTTTCTTTAAAATAACATTTAATTAGAATAGGCAGACATGGACTACCTTGGATTATCTCTGTATCACAACTGCTGTCCCTTTACCAGCATCTATAGAATTCCTTTTGTCTTAGAAGGTATTTTATTCACAAATTATGGGAACTAGGTCATGGGTTTCTATGTGAAGTGGTATCTGTCTGCCACAGAGTCTTGATAAGTCTACTCAACATGGTACTAGAGAGCTTAACTGGTAAATAAGGCAGCAAACAGAAATTAAATCACATGATATATAGAGTAAACTAAAACTGTCTTTATTTGAGTTGATGTGTTTTGGGTTTGTGTGCAGTGATGGGATTTTTAAACAACCATTTCTAAGTCAATTCCAATCTTCATATGAAACAAAGATATGTTAATACTTACGTCACTTATGTGAAAAAAACAATTCTAGATGGTTTGTAAAGCCAAATGTAAAGAGAAAGGCAATGAACCTTTTAGAAGTAAACACACCAGAATCTTATAGCATAATTTTAGGGTTTCTAAAGAATTCTGAAATAGAACATGGAAGTAAACAATTGGATTACACTAAAATAAAGAAATTTCATAAGAACTCACCATTGGATGGAAAGGCATATGAAGAAATTATATATATCAGAAAGAAATTAGCAGACAAGGTAAAATACATCTGGACAAATTTTATCATATACTTCACCAGTAGTCCATAAAAATGAATAATAAAAAATAAAGGACAGTTAAATTTCATTACTCACTAAAAATAGATTTTAAAAATCATAAATTTATTCTGCCGCATACTCACTTATGTTTCTGAAGATTTGTTTTTAGTATGTGTGTATACATACCAGGTGAGCGCAGGTGCCCAAAGAACAGAGAAAGAGAAAAAGGTATCGCATCCACGGGGGCTGGAAATACAGGCAGTTGTGAGTTATCTAATGTGGGTGCTGCGAACCAAACTCAGGTTCCCTGGAAGAGCAGAAAGTTCTCTTAGCTGGACCTTTTTCTCCAGCTTAATGTAATAACTAAAGATGGAATGCACCAAGCATATTGTTGGCCATGATGTAGAAAACCTTGAATTTTGTGACTACGGCTGATGGTATATTTACTTTGAACAACTGACAATATCAAGTAGAATCCAGCATTTCTACTAGTAGAGACAGAGTAAAATGTGCTAGGTACGAACCCAAAAATAATGTATACCTATTTTTCTAGTGTACATATATATGTATATATATGTATTCTCTTCTACTATAATGCAATGTATTAGTACACTGTAACAGGTGATGATTTTCCTAAAAATTACAGCTTTGGGTAAAACACACACAATAAAATATACAGGGATTGCGGGGAAAATTAAATGAGAAGAAAACAATGAAAATTTTGATGAGCGACACACAGAGAAGATAATAAACTTAATTATAATTGGTCCTGTGATTTTTACATACATAGCTAGTTTTGTATCACATAATTTCATAATTAATCTGTGTACATTTTACCATATTCTTTCAGAAATGGACATCAAGGGCTGCAGCTCATTTATTATTGTTAGATGGATGGTGGCTGCCTATTACTCTCCCATGACTTCTATAATGAGTTATCACAAATTTAACATCCTAAAGAGCTTATTCTATCATAGTCTCAGAGAACAGCAATGCCCAACTGAGATGTCTGCAGGGTGGCCCTCCATCCACAATCCCAAGGGCAGGACTATTTCCTGCATCTTTCAGCTCTTGATGCTCCAAACACTCTTTAGAATGATACCTGCTCTCCTCCAGCCACTATCTTCACAATCACATTACAGTGTTCTTTCCATATGAGCGTATACTGTGTCTGTGTGTGTACACCAGAGAGGGAGAGAGTGAAAGCAAGGTAGAGATAGAAGGAGGGAAGGAGAAAGAGAGCAGGAGGAAGAGAGGCAGAAGGGGGGTATGTGCACCTGTGTGTTCCCAGAGGTCAGAGGAGGACACTGGGCGTCCCACTCTAGCACGTCCTGCCTTATTACCCTGAGACAGGGTCTCTAACTGAAACATAGCTAGAATGGCAGCAAGGAAATGCAGATCTCCTGTCTCTTACAGGCAGGCATGAACATGCCATATCTTCACACAGTTACTGGGATCTGAATTCAGATCCTCGTACCTGGATAACAGACGCTTTTATCCTTTCAGACATCTGCTACCTCTCCAGCTTCCACATGATGCTCTTACCTCTTTCTTTTCCTGCTTTGTCTTCTACAAGATCTGACTGGATGAGATGACAGTCACCCAATTGCATCTACAAAGACCTTCTTTCTAAATAATCTGGTGGTAATTTATCTGGGCTTAGGGGGATAAGAACATCTTTTGGGGGAGAGGCAGTGGGGCACCCTTCAAGACATTACAGGGGAGTGATCAAATGTGAAGTCTTTGAAAAGAAGACCTCCATGGTATGTGTTTAATGCAGACACTTGACTCATCAAACAACTATGAACACATGAAACAGGGAAATTATTTTATGCTCTGAGGAGCCAGGGTGGTGAGTATCCCTGAGTGTGAAGAAGGCACTCTCTGTTGTTGAGTTCATTGTGATAAGTGACTCAGCTTAAATTATGTACATGTTTTATATGTATTTAAAGTCCACTACATAAAAGAAGAAAAGCATAATGTCTGGTAGCTTTAAACTCATTTTTGGAGAGCTTAAGCAGTTCTAACTCTACCCAACTATGGAAAACTGTGTTCAGACCATTCAAAGCCATACCTGGCTCCACCTAGATGTTGGAAGAACAGCTATAACCACTTACCTTCATTCTGTTCTGTAGTCTGTTTACTTACTGTAATTATACTTTGGGTTCATCTTAACTTTGTCTTTTAGCTTCGATAAGTCTCCCATTCCTGATGATACGAAATTTCAAATTGGTTGAAGATATAGATCAAATGTGGGGCTTATGGCTATTTATATCTGAGTTTTATTTCCCATTTCTAGTCACTATTTCTTGTCCAACTTTTGAAACTTTGGGTGCACTGATTTACATGGGTTACTCTTTTCAGTTCCACTCCATCCAAAGCTGTCTTCCTTTTGGTGAATATCTGCCTTTAGACCCAGTTTATTACCACCAAATTTATATCCTCTCCATAATGCTCCATTTTGGGTCCTTCTATTCCCAAATTCTTCTGGCAAAGACATTTCTATATATTTATAGCTAGCTTTATGCTTAAATTTATGAGTGTGCACTCATGTTCTTTTTTATGCCAACAATTCTCACTTACTTGTGTTTTTATTTTGATTTATCTCTCAGTGAGTGCAGCCTTTTAAAGGGACGAACACTAGAAGAATATTTATGTATTATTTTACATCCAAAAATGTATCCCTATTGTTTTGAAAGTAAACCAAACAAGGCAAGGTAATATAGTTGAAGACTGAATTCTTGTGGCATAGTTTTTCCTTCAAACTGCTGTAATTGTTTTGTTCCATATTTGTTCTTATATTTTATCTGCCTTTGTTTTCCTCTGGGAAACAGGCATCCCCATCAATTTGCTCCTCTGAATAGGAGGTGTATCTTTGGTTGTCCTTGGAGCAGAAGCTGAGAAGGTTCTCCCCACTCACCAGTGCTGAAAGCTAGGACACAGCTTGTAGACTGCTCAGTCTGGATAATGCAAACATTTCCTGCACCCACAGTTCTATGGGATCATAATTTATCTTTAGATCAAGACTTGTAGGGCTAGCTTCCTCTCCCTACCCTAGTCATTATCCTCTCCCTACCCTAGTCATTATATGCATTTGAGTAATGGAACAGAAATCTGATTTCTTTCCACACAATTTCCTGATAGGATATTGCACAAGACTAAATTTTATGTAATAAGTTCAATTTCCTAATAAAAGGAAAGTTCTGCTTTCAGCAAATATTTCCATCATTCCTTTTGTTGTATAAAAGAGATGGAGAAAGAATAATCCACAGGACCTTGAGTTTGGCAGACAAGTTTGTGTGTGTGGAAGGGGCAGAGGTCCCCATAGGAAAGGGATGTCAGAAAGGCAAACAGAGGAGCAACTGAGGAATGTGAGCCCGTTTGTGTTCTTCTAAGTGCCATTCAGTTATTTTCTTAGTTCTTCCACAGAGGAAAAGAGTCCAGAGAAAGACAGGAGAGACTCTAGTGATCCCCCTGTCTCCACCAGCCTCCATTCTGTTAATTTTGGAGGATATAGGAAAATTTTCTAGAGAGTTCTAGAACCCTGCTTTAGTCTTGCTCTGGTCATAAGTGCTAGAATTTAGCCTTAGCTAAATGTTCCAGACACATCCATGTGGGCAATCCCAGATAATGACCCAGAACAGATATGGTACCTAGAAGGAAATATGACAGTCCCTCACAAATGCTGGGACAGGTAGAAAGAGATTCAGACACCCATAACTGCACACATTCACATCCAAAATCATCAAATTTATTCTTCTGTTCTCTAGGGTTGTATATAAGAGACCCAAAGGCAATAAGGAAGGTAAAGTCTTTGAAACAAATGGGTAGTTAATGTTGTTGGATTTGGTTTGCCACTATCTTAGTTACTTTTTTATTGCTTTGAAGAGGCACTATGACGAAGGTAACATGTAGAAGAAAACATTTAATTAGGGGCTTGTTTACAGTTTTTTTTTTTTTTTGGGTTGAGTCATTTCTTTTTTTTTTTTTTTTTTTTTTTTCCTTTT